>CM062504.1:2699553-2702798 GCA_031479575.1 Coregonus ussuriensis | reverse complement strand
CGCCTGGCCCGCGCCGCCTGGGCACTGCCACCCAGACCCTCCAGCTCTGCCCTCCTGGAGCTGCTGTCTTCGCTGGGTAGAGGCTGGGCCTGGAAGGCCTGGAGGAAAGGATCAGTTAGATTCATCCAGGAATCAGTCGATCAAGGCTATCCGTATCGATTTCAAAATGTGGGAATCGAAAATTACAAATTTGAGTGATATTTTCCAAAGCGTGACAGACGTGTTTAAATTAAAATAAACACAATGCTGTTTTTTTGTGTTCAGCGCTTTAAAAAAACGTTTTTACCCCTTTTTCTCCCCAATTTCGTGATATCCAATTGGTAGTTACAGTCTTGTCCCATCGCTGCAACTCCCCTACGGACTCGGGAGAGGCGAAGGTCGAGAGCCATGTGTCCTCCGAAACACAACCCCGCCAAGCCGCACTGCTTCTTGACACACTGCTCGCTTAACCCGGAAACCAGCCGCACCAATGTGCAACTGGCGACCGAAGTCAGCGTGCACGCACCCGGCCCGCCACAAGGAGTCGCTAGAGTGCGATGGGACAAGGACATCCCTTAGCATGTGTTCAGCTCTTTAACTCTGCTATAGATCACTTCGATTAATCGGCCCTAGCACCCATCAACTAATGGATTCTGAAAGACTTCTAAAAAAAGGTCTAGCTGTCTAAGGCACAGTTTCAGGCCTCATGTCTAGTCGGTATTTTGGTATTTTTGGCATTTTATTAGGATCACCATTAGATGTTGCAAAAGCAGCAGCTACTCTTCCTGGGGTCCACACAAAACATGAAACATGACATAATACAGAACATTAATAGACAAGAAAAGCTCAAGGACAGAACTACATAAAAATGTTTAAAAAAGGCACACGTAGCCTACATATCAATACATACACACACACTATCTAGGTTTGAATCTGACCTACTGCCCCTTGACACTTGCCTGACGACTTATTTTAATTTTTTTGTCATTTAGCAGACGCTCTTATCCAGAGCGACTTACAGTTAAGTGAGTGCATACATTTTCATACTTTTTCATACTGGCCCCCTGTGGGAATCGAACCCACAACCCTGGCGTTGCAAGCGCCATGCTCTACCAACTGAGCTACACGGTTCAAACGGAATTGTTCCGCTGCTGTGTGTCCGCTACCTACTTCAGTCTGAGACGGCCGTCGTTGAAGTCGTTTGGGGTGACGTCAAAATGAGGGGTGTTGTACAAAACAATAGTCATCAGAGATTGGATCATCTCTAACCAATCAAAGGATCAAAGCCAATGACACATTTTATTTAAACGCTGCTTTACCCACGTGTGTTCTGGCTCTGGCCCATTGGTTTCTGGGACCAATCAGAACAGTTAGAATGTGTTCACGTTCTAGAAATTGTTGGGGAGGAACTCAGATCCAGTCTCATTGCGTAGAAGAATCTAACGTCTGTGGGCGTGGCCTAGCATTTGTCCAAGCAAGGAGTTTAGGTAGCCAGGCAACGTTGACACAACCTCTCGATATCTTTCCCCACTGTCATCCTCTCTCTATCTGTTCAATAAAGTCAGAACGTTTATTATTTTTAATTTTTTTTAACTACACTAATTCATTCCTACCTTGAGGCTGGATAGACGTTCCTTCAGAATGCTACCAGCCCTGCCCAGCCCTCTGCGGTCCTCTGCCTCTCCGGAGAGGCTGTCCTCGGGGTCGAGGTTGGGGTCAGGGTCGATGCCTGACGGGCTCTTCAGGGGACCGGCTGAGGAGTTCTTGGCGTACAGCATGTTCAGCATGAACTTCCTCTCGTCGGAGAGGGTGTTATGCTGCTCCACCACACTGCCCTGCTGCTGGACACTGACACCTACAGGACAGGAGGGGAAGAACAACTGCATGTTACGATCAGAATATTCACACACATAGCATTATATATATCTTTGTACAAAAAAATGACATTACAAAAAAAAAAATGACAGCAACTCCATGCTACGTTGTTGTACCCGCATCTTTCACAGGTCATTGAAAGCTGCAGTTCTACACAACCTGGCATTTCAAAATGCAATAGAAACAATATTCTCTTTTCCTGCACTCCTTAACAGATTTCCATACAACATGTAAATGAAAAATAAGAAATCTTCCATCTGAACCGGCCAACATGCGAGCGCAGTTCCCCAGTAGATCCTAAGAGTATCATACTACCAGCTTTCTGAGCGAGACAGCAATATAGCAACACCAACTCACCAACTGGCTACCAGCGACCCTGTCCCCTTTTACCGCAACACTCATCACCACAGACCCAATCCATCTACAGCAAATCGAAGTCCCAAATGTTCTTTATATATCAGGGGTATTCAACTCTGACCCTACGTGGTCTGGGGCCTGCCGGTTTTCTGTTCTACCCAAAAATGGAATTGGTGCCCCAGGTCTAAAATCAGTCCCTGATTAGAGGGGAAGAATGGAAAAATGGCAGTGGAACTGGTTTCCAGGTCCAGAGTTGAGTTTGAGGGCTCTATATAATGCACTATATTTGAACAGGGCCCATAGCTCTAGTCAAAAACAGTGCACTATCTAGGGAACAGGGTGGCGTTTGGAACGGAGACCAACACTCCTCACTAATTGACCCTGCCCTCTGCGTCGCAGCACAGTCCCTGTCAGTCAGAATCAGAACAGGAAAGGGAAACCAGATCCTCATCTGTTAGTATAAACATGTCTAACCCCTCCTGACTGGGCTGGTCTTGGATCCTGGTGGGACGTTGGAGGCCATAAGGGCCATGGTCAGGTTGGAGTCCCAAATGGTACCCTATACCCTTTTAGAGAGCACTACCTATTGACCAGAGCCTTTTGGACCCTGGTCCTCTGGTCAAACGGTAGTGGAATAGGGTGCCATTTGGGACGCAGGCCAAGACTGTTTAGGACTGGGTCATAAGTCTCCTGGCCACTGGGGGGAGATGGAATCTGCCATGTTATCTTCAAAGCCAGACACAATGAAAATATGTTGGTTTGAAATTTGCTACTGGATGTGAGCGTTCCATGACAGAGTGTTGCTGCCCTCTGGAGTCTGGAGGACCAAACAGAGTGTTGCTGCCCTCTGGCGTCTGAAGGACCAAACAGAGTGTTGCTGCCCTCTGGAGTCTGGAGGATCAAACAGAGTGTTGCTGCCCTCTGGAGTCTGGAGGACCAAACAGAGTGTTGCTGCCCTCTGGCGTCTGAAGGATCAAACAGAGTGTTGCTGCCCTCTGGAGTCTGGAGGACCAAACAGAGTGTTGCTGCCCTCT
>CM062504.1:2649553-2694553 GCA_031479575.1 Coregonus ussuriensis | reverse complement strand
ATAACTCTATCCTCCTGATTCCTGCTTATAAGCAAAAACTGAAGCAGGAAGCACCAGTGATTCGGCTAATAAAAAAGTGGTCAGATGACGCAGATGCTAAGCTACAGGACTGTTTTGCTAGCACAGACTGGAACATGTTCCGGGATTCTTCAGACAGCATTGAGGAGTACACCACATCAGTCACTGGCTTCATCAATAAGTGCATCGATGATGTCGTCCCCACAGTGACCACCGTACGTACATACCCCAACCAGAATCCATGGATTACAGGAAACATCCGCACTGAGCTAAAGGGTAGAGCTGCCGCTTTCAAGGAACGGGACTCTAACCCGGACGCTTATAAGAAATCCCGCTATGACCTCCGACGAACCATCAAACAGGCAAAGAGTCAATACAGGTCTAAGATTGAATCATACTACACTGGCTCTGACGCTCGCCGGATGTGGCAGGGCTTGAAAACTATTACAGACTACAAAGGGAAGCACAGCCGCGAGCTGCCCAGTGACACAAGCCTACCAGACGAGCTAAACCACTTCTATGCTCGCTTCGAGGCAAGCAACACTGAAGCATGCATGAGAGCACCAGCTGTTCCGGACGACTATGTGATCACGCTCTCCGTAGCCGATGTGAGTAAGACTTTTAAGCAGGTCAACATTCACAAGGCCGCAGGGCCAGACGGATTACCAGGACGTGTACTCCGAGCATGTGCTGACCAACTGCAACTGGCAAGTGTCTTCACTGACATTTTCAACATGTCCCTGACTGAGTCTGTAATACCAACATGTTTCAAGCAGACCACCATAGTCCCCGTGCCCAAGAACTCTAAGATAACCTGCCTAAATGACTACCGACCCGTGGCACTGACGTCTGTAGCCATGAAGTGCTTTGAAAGACTGGTCATGGCTCACATCAACAGCATAATCCCAGAAACCCTAGACCCACTCCAATTTGCATACCGCCCCAACAGATCCACAGATGATGCAATCTCTATCGCACTCCACACTGCCCTTTCCCACCTGGACAAGAGGAACACCTACGTGAGAATGCTATTCATTGACTACAGCTCAGCATTCAACACCATAGTGCCCTCAAAGCTCATCACTAAGCTAAGGATCCTGGGACTAAACACCTCCCTCTGCAACTGGATCCTGGACTTCCTGACGGGCCGCCCCCAGGTGGTAAGGGTAGGTAACAACACATCTGCCACACTGATCATCCTCAACACGGGGGCCCCTCAGGGGTGCGTGCTCAGTCCCCTCCTGTACTCTCTGTTCACCCATGACTGCATGGCCAGGCACGACTCCAACACCATCATTAAGTTTGCCGACGACACAACAGTGGTAGGCCTGATCACCGACAACGATGAGACAGCCTATAGGGAGGAGGTCAGAGATCTGGCCGTGTGGTGCCAGGACAACAACCTCTCCCTCAACGTGACCAAGACAAAGGAGATGATTGTGGACTACAGGAAAAAAAAGAGGACTGAGCACGCCCCCATTCTCATCGACGGGGCTGTAGTGGAACAGGTTGAGAGCTTCAAGTTCCTTGGTGTCCACATCACCAACGAACTATCATGGTCCAAACACACCAAGACAGTCGTGAAGAGGGCACGACAAAGCCTATTCCCCCTCAGGAGACTAAAAAGATTTGGCATGGGTCCTCAGATCCTCAAAAAATTCTACAGCTGCACCATCGAGAGCATCCTGACTGGTTGGGTTGCATCACCGCCTGGTATGGCAACTGCTTGGCCTCTGACCGCAAGGCACTACAGAGGGTAGTGCGTACGGCCCAGTACATCACAGGGGCAAAGCTCCCTGCCATCCAGGACCTCTATACCAGGCGGTGTCAGAGGAAGGCCCTCAAAATTGTCAAAGACTCCAGTCACCCTAGTCATAGACTGTTCTCTCTGCTACCGCACGGCAAGCGGTACCGGAGTGCCAAGTCTAGGTCCAAAAGACTTCTCAACAGCTTCTACCCCCAAGCCATAAGACTCCTGAACAGCTAATCATGGCTACCCGGACTATTTGCACTGCCCCCCCACCCCATACTTTTTACGCTGCTGCTACTCTGTTAAGTATTTATGCATAGTCACTTTAACTCTACCCACATGTACATATTACCTCAACTACCTCAACTAGCCGGTGCCCCCGCACATTGACTATGCAACGGTCGGTACCCCCCTGTATATATAGCCTCCCTACTGTCACTTTATTCTATTGTGTATATATAGCCTCCCTACTGTCACTTTATTTTTACTTCTGCTCTTTTTTTCTCAACACTTTTTTTGTTGTTGTTTTATTCTTACTTTTTTTGTTTAAAATAAATGCACTGTTGGTTAAGGGCTGTAAGTAAGCATTTCACTGTAATGTCTGCACCTGTTGTATTCGGCGCATGTGACCAATAAAATTTGATTTGATTTGATTTGATTTGATATGACATTTGAAATGTCTTTATTCTTTTGGAACATTTGTGAGTTTAATGTTTTTATTGTTTAATTCAATGTTGTTTATCTATTTCAATTGCTTTGGCAATGTTAACATATGTTTCCCATGACAATAAAGCCCTTAAATTGAATTGATATAGAGAGGAGAGAAAGAATGTGTGTGTGTGTGTGTTTGTGTTTGTGTGTGCCTGCCAGTGTGTGGGGGGCAGTTTTCTGGGCCTCTCCATCGCTCATTTCCATGAGTTTACCAGAGGAACAGAAAGACAGAGAGGCTTTTAGTGGCCAGAGAGGGAGGGAGGGAGGGATGGAGAGAGGGAGGGAGGGAGGGAGGGAGGGAGGGAGGGAGGGAGGGAGGGAGAGAGAGAGAGAGAGAGAGAGAGAGAGAGAGAGAGAGAGAGAGAGAGAGAGAGGGGGAGGGAGGGAGAGAGAGGGGGAGGGAGGGAGGGAGGGAGGGAGGGAGGGAGGGAGGGAGGGAGGGAGGGAGGGAGAGAGGCAGAGATGGAGGGAGGGAGGGAGGGAGGGGCTCTATAGCCAGACTTCCAGAGTCATGCTCTCAGGGGTCTGAGACTTCATGGGAAACTAGATGCCTCTCATCTGGTGTCAGAGCTGGGAGCCCAGACAGGACTAGTATTACTAGAGACGTTGGTTATGTCATTATTACCCAAGCATGAGGGCCATTCACACGGGATTCATTTTTCCAAACTGACTGTAATTCTAGATTATTTTTCATTCAATTGACCCTTATGACGGAAGCCTGGAGGTTTTTATTATAGGTTTGAAGATATTCAACATCCTGTCCTTCCAAATGTACAGGTGTCCCCATAATATATACATTGAGGAAGTGTGATCATAGTCCTCATTCTTAGTGATCCACAGTCATTCCTCATGAAAAGTCCCTCTGTGAGCTGGTGAACAGCACACTGGCACTTGAGATGCGTTTATGGATGAGAAAATGAACTTGCCATTTCCAAAAGGTTTAGCTCAGAGGGGAATCAGTGATGCCCTGCTTTGAGATCTGCTGCCTACGTCAACAGAGGGCTTCATTAAATAGGCCTAGACACAATAGCCTGGTTTGTTATCGCACATTTAATTAAACTGACGTATTCGGTGACGTTCAACTTCAGTTATTTGGCACAAAATACATAAACAAAAGTATTGGCTGTTAAAGTTGATAACTGTAGGCCATTCATATGAAATATATGCACAGCACTTTGTTTTAAGCAATTCATCAAATGAGTTCTTGTTTTCTTGCTCAAACTACAAGCAGCACCTGTCAAACCCTGTAATGTCTCTCAAAACACAGAACTAGTATTATCAGAGGGCCTTGGAGTTGGTCGGAAAACAGTAGGTTATTCTGTCTGGAATTGTTACTCTCCCGCCATGTGTCCTGTTAACCTGGGTCTCTCTCCCCTCTCCGTAGTGTCCTGTTAAACGGCCTCTCTCTCCCCTCTCCGTAGTGTCCTGTTAAACGGCCTCTCTCTCCCCTCTCCGTAGTGTCCTGTTAACCTGCCTCTCTCTCCCCTCTCCTTAGTGTCCTGTTAACCTGCCTCTCTCTCCCCTCTCCTTAGTGTCCTGTTAACCTGCCTCTCTCTCCCCTCTCCTTAGTGTCCTGTTAACCTGCCTCTCTCTCCCCTCCTCTCCTTAGTGTCCTGTTAACCTGCCTCTCTCTCCCCTCTCTTTAGTGTCCTGTTAACCTGCCTCTCTCTCCCCTCTCTTTAGTGTCCTGTTAACCTGCCTCTCTCTCCCCTCTCTTTAGTGTCCTGTTAACCTGCCTCTCTCTCCCCTCTCTTTAGTGTCCTGTTAAACGGCCTCTCTCTCCCCTCTCATTAGTGTCCTGTTAAACGGCCTCTCTCTCCCCTCTCCGTAGTGTCCTGTTAACCGGCCTCTCTCTCTCCTCACCTTAGTGTCCTGTTAAACGGCCTCTCTCTCCCCTCTCCGTAGTGTCCTGTTAAACGGCCTCTCTCTCCCCTCTCCGTAGTGTCCTGTTAACCTGCCTCTCTCTCCCCTCTCCTTAGTGTCCTGTTAACCTGCCTCTCTCTCCCCTCTCCGTAGTGTCCTGTTAACCTGTCTCTCTCTCCCCTCTCCGTAGTGTCCTGTTAAACGGCCTCTCTCTCCCCTCTCCGTAGTGTCCTGTTAACCTGGGTCTCTCTCTCCTCAACTTAGTGTCCTGTTAAACGGCCTCTCTCTCCCCTCTCCGTAGTGTCCTGTTAACCTGTCTCTCTCCCCTCTCTTTAGTGTCCTGTTAAACGGCCTCTCTCTCCCCTCTCCGTAGTGTCCTGTTAACCTGCCTCTCTCTCCCCTCTCTTTAGTGTCCTGTTAAACGGCCTCTCTCTCCCCTCTCCGTAGTGTCCTGTTAACCTGTCTCTCTCCCCTCTCTTTAGTGTCCTGTTAAACGGCCTCTCTCTCCCCTCTCCGTAGTGTCCTGTTAACCTGCCTCTCTCTCCCCTCTCTTTAGTGTCCTGTTAAACGGCCTCTCTCTCCCCTCTCCGTAGTGTCCTGTTAACCGGCCTCTCTCTCCCCTCTCCGTAGTGTCCTGTTAACCGGCCTCTCTCTCCCCTCTCCGTAGTGTCCTGTTAACCGGCCTCTCTCTCCCCTCTCCGTAGTGTCCTGTTAACCTGCCTCTCTCCCCTCTCCGTAGTGTCCTGTTAACCGGCCTCTCTCTCCCCTCTCTTTAGTGTCCTGTTAACCGGCCTCTCCCTCCCCTCTCCTTACTGTACTGTTAACTGGCCTCTCTCTCCCCCCCCCCAAATTGTAAAGTGGTTATCCCACTGGCTATAGGGTGAACGCACCAATTTGTGAGTCGCTCTGGCTAAGAGCGTCTGCTAAATGACGTTAATGTGCCCTTGAGCAAGGCACTTAACCCTAATTGCTCCTGTAAGTCGCCCTGGATAAGAGCGTCTGCTAAATGACTAAAATGTAAATGTAAATGTAATGTAAAAATGACTGACAGATTCACAAAGGACTAAAATGACAGATGTGGTGTTTTGTGCTAAACTAACCCCGTCCAGATAGAGCTATGGTCTATTTTCTGGGGGTTTCCTATTCCAGGTCTATTCCTCCTCAGTAACTATTCCTATTCCAGGTCTATCCCTCCTCAGTAACTATTACTATTCCAGGTCTATCCCTCCTCAGTAACTATTACTATTCCAGGTCTATTCCTCCTCTATTCCAGGTCTATTCCTCCTCTATTCCAGGTATATTCCTCCTCAGTAACTATTTCTATTCCAGGTCTATTCCTCCTCAGTAACTATTCCTCCTCTATTCCAGGTCTATCCCTCCTCAGTAACTATTCCTCCTCTATTCCAGGTCTATTCCGCCTCTATTCCAGGTCTATTCCTCTTCTATTCCAGGTCTATTCCTCCTCAGTAACTATTACTATTCCAGGTCTATTCCTCCTCAGTAACTATTCCTCCTCTATTCCAGGTCTATCCCTCCTCAGTAACTATTCCTCCTCTATTCCAGGTCTATCCCTCCTCAGTAACTATTCCTCCTCTATTCCAGGTCTATCCCTCCTCAGTAACTATTACTATTCCAGGTCTATTCCTCCTCAGTAACTATTACTATTCCAGGTCTATTCCTCCTCTATTCCAGGTATATTCCTCCTCTATTCCAGGTCTATTCCTCCTCAGTAACTATTACTATTCCAGGTCTACTCCTCCTCAGTAACTATTCCTCCTCTATTCCAGGTCTATCCCTCCTCAGTAACTATTCCTCCTCTATTCCAGGTCTATTCCTCCTCAGTAACTATTACTATTCCAGGTCTATCCCTCCTCAGTAACTATTCCTCCTCTATTCCAGGTCTATTCCTCCTCAGTAACTATTACTATTCCAGGTATATCCCTCCTCAGTAACAATTACTATTCCAGGTCTATTCCTCCTCTATTCCAGGTCTATTCCTCCTCAGTAACTATTACTATTCCAGATCTATCCCTCCTCAGTAACTATTACTATTCCAGGTCTATTCCTCCTCTATTCCAGGTCTATCCCTCCTCAGTAACTATTACTATTCCAGGTCTATTCCTCCTCTATTCGAGGTCTATCCCTCCTCAGTAACTATTACTATTCCAGGTCTATTCCTCCTCAGTAACTATTCCTATTCCAGGTCTATCCCTCCTCAGTAACTATTACTATTCCAGGTCTATCCCTCCTCAGTAACTATTACTATTCCAGGTCTATTCCTCCTCAGTAACTATTACTATTCCAGGTCTATCCCTCCTCAGTAACTATTACTATTCCAGGTCTATCCCTCCTCAGTAACTATTACTATTCCAGGTCTATTCCTCCTCTATTCCAGGTCTATCCCTCCTCAGTAACTATTACTATTCCAGGTCTATTCCTCCTCTATTCCAGGTCTATCCCTCCTCAGTAACTATTACTATTCCAGGTATATTCCTCCTCAGTAACTATTCCTCCTCTATTCCAGGTCTATCCCTCCTCAGTAACTATTCCTCCTCTATTCCAGGTCTATCCCTCCTCAGTAACTATTACTATTCCAGGTCTATCCCTCCTCAGTAACTATTACTATTCCAGGTCTATTCCTCCTCAGTAACTATTCCTATTCCAGGTCTATTCCTCCTCTATTCCAGGTATATCCCTCCTCAGTAACTATATCTATTCCAGGTCTATCCCTCCTCAGTAACTATTCCTCCTCTATTCCAGGTCTATCCCTCCTCAGTAACTATTACTATTCCAGGTCTATCCCTCCTCAGTAACTATTACTATTCCAGGTCTATTCCTCCTCTATTCCAGGTATATCCCTCCTCAGTAACTATATCTATTCCAGGTCTATCCCTCCTCAGTAACTATTCCTCCTCTATTCCAGGTCTATCCCTCCTCAGTAACTATTCCTATTCCAGGTCTATCCCTCCTCAGTAACTATTCCTATTCCAGGTCTATCCCTCCTCAGTAACTATTACTATTCCAGGTCTATCCCCCCTCAGTAACTATTACTATTCCAGGTCTATCCCTCCTCAGTAACTATTACTATTCCAGGTCTATCCCTCCTCAGTAACTATTCCTCCTCTATTCCAGGTCTATCCCTCCTCAGTAACTATTCATATTCCAGGTCTATCCCCCCTCAGTAACTATTCCTATTCCAGGTCTATCCCTCCTCAGTAACTATTACTATTCCAGGTCTATCCCTCCTCAGTAACTATTACTATTCCAGGTATATTCCTGCTCTATTCCAGGTCTATTCCTCCTCTATTCCAGGTCTATTCCTCCTCAGTAACTATTACTATTCCAGGTCTATCCCTCCTCTATTCCAGGTCTATTCCTCCTCAGTAACTATTACTATTCCAGGTCTATTCCTCCTCTATTCCAGGTCTATTCCTCCTCAGTAACTATTACTATTCCAGGTCTATTCCTCCTCTATTCCAGGTCTATTCCTCCTCTATTCCAGGTCTATTCCTCCTCAGTAACTATTACTATTCCAGGTCTATCCCTCCTCAGTAACTATTACTATTCCAGGTCTATTCCTCCTCTATTCCAGGTCTATTCCTCCTCTATTCCAGGTCTATTCCTCCTCAGTAACTATTACTATTCCAGGTCTATCCCTCCTCAGTACCTATTCCTCCTCTATTCCAGGTCTATTCCTCCTCAGTAACTATTCCTATTCCAGGTCTATCCCTCCTCAGTAACTATTACTATTCCAGGTCTATTCCTCCTCAGTAACTATTACTATTCCAGGTCTATTCCTCCTCAGTAACTATTACTATTCCAGGTATATCCCTCGTCAGTAACTATTCCTCCTCTATTCCAGGTCTATTCCTCCTCAGTAACTATTCCTATTCCAGGTCTATTCCTCCTCAGTAACTATTCCTATTCCAGGTCTATTCCTCCTCAGTAACTATTGCTATTCCAGGTCTATTCCTCCTAAGTAACTATTCCTCCTCTATTCCAGGTCTCTAATGAGAAACTCTCACCCTTCCCAGCATGAGTTGAGGCTATGTTACGTAATGTCCTGCTCCTGTTTGACACTGCAGGGCCCGGTATTGGAAACATGGTAAGGATCAGCCCTCCCTCCTCTATTCCAGGTCTATCCCTCCTCGGTATTGGAAACATGGCAAGGATCAGCCCTCCCTCCTCTATTCCAGGTCTATCCCTCCTCGGTAACTATTACTATTCCAGGTCTATTCCTCCTCTATTCCAGGTCTATCCCTCCTCAGTAACTATTACTATTCCAGGTCTATTCCTCCTCTATTCCAGGTATATCCCTCCTCAGTAACTATTACTATTCCAGGTCTATCCCTCCTCAGTAACTATTACTATTCCAGGTCTATTCCTCCTCTATTCCAGGTCTATTCCTCCTCTATTCCAGGTCTATCCCTCCTCAGTAACTATTACTATTCCAGGTCTATCCCTCCTCAGTAACTATTACTATTCCAGGTCTATTCCTCCTCAGTAACTATTCCTATTCCAGGTCTATTCCTCCTCAGTAACTATTACTATTCCAGGTCTATTCCTCCTCAGTAACTATTACTATTCCAGGTATATCCCTCGTCAGTAACTATTCCTCCTCTATTCCAGGTCTATTCCTCCTCAGTAACTATTACTATTCCAGGTATATCCCTCCTCAGTAATTATTACTATTCCAGGTCTATTCCTCCTCAGTAACTATTACTATTCCAGGTCTATTCCTCCTCAGTAACTATTACTATTCCAGGTATATCCCTCGTCAGTAACTATTCCTCCTCTATTCCAGGTCTATTCCTCCTCAGTAACTATTACTATTCCAGGTCTATCCCTCCTCAGTAACTATTCCTCCTCTATTCCAGGTATATTCCTCCTCAGTAACTATTCATAATAATAATAATAATAATTAGTTATTTAGCAGACGCTCTTATCCAGAGCGACTTACAGGAGCAATTAGGGTTAAGTGCCTTGCTCAAGGGCACATCGACAGATTTTTCACCTAGTCGGTTCGGGGATTAGAACCAGCGACCTTTCGGTTACTGGCACAACGCTCTTAACCACTAAGCTACCTGCCGCCCTGGAATTCCTATTCCAGGTCTATCCCTCCTCAGTAACTATTACTATTCCAGGTCTATTCCTCCTCAGTAACTATTCCTATTCCAGGTCTATTCCTCCTCAGTAACTATTACTATTCCAGGTATATCCCTCGTCAGTAACTATTCCTCCTCTATTCCAGGTCTATTCCTCCTCAGTAACTATTCCTATTCCAGGTCTATTCCTCCTCAGTAACTATTCCTATTCCAGGTCTATTCCTCCTCAGTAACTATTGCTATTCCAGGTCTATTCCTCCTAAGTAGCTATTCCTCCTCTATTCCAGGTCTCTAATGAGAAACTCTCACCCTTCCCAGCATGAGTTGAGGCTATGTTACGTAATGTCCTGCGCTCCTGTTTGACACTGCAGGGCCCGGTATTGGAAACATGGTAAGGATCAGCCCTCCCTCCTCTATTCCAGGTCTATCCCTCCTCGGTATTGGAAACATGGCAAGGATCAGCCCTCCCTCCTCTATTCCAGGTCTATCCCTCCTCGGTATTGGAAACATGGTAAGGATCAGCCCTCCCTCCTCTATTCCAGGTCTATTCCTCCTCGGTATTGGAAACATGGTAAGGATCAGCCCTCCCTCCTCTATTCCAGGTCTATCCCTCCTCAGTAACTATTACTATTCCAGGTCTATCCCTCCTCTATTCCAGGTCTATCCCTCCTCAGTAACTATTCGTCCTCTATTCCAGGTCTATTCCTCCTCTATTCCAGGTCTATCCCTCCTCAGTAACTATTCCTCCTCTATTCCAGGTCTATTCCTCCTCAGTAACTATTACTATTCCAGGTCTATCCCTCCTCAGTAACTATTCCTCCTCTATTCCAGGTCTATCCCTCCTCAGTAACTATTACTATTCCAGGTCTATCCCTCATCAGTAACTATTACTATTCCAGGTCTATTCCTCCTCTATTCCAGGTATATCCCTCCTCCGTAACTATTCATATTCCAGGTCTATCCCCCCTCAGTAACTATTCCTATTCCAGGTCTATCCCTCCTCAGTAACTATTACTATTCCAGGTCTATCCCTCCTCAGTAACTATTACTATTCCAGGTCTATTCCTCCTCTATTCCAGGTATATTCCTCCTCTATTCCAGGTCTATTCCTCCTCAGTAACTATTACTATTCCAGGTCTATCCCTCCTCTATTCCAGGTCTATTCCTCCTCAGTAACTATTACTATTCCAGATCTATTCCTCCTCTATTCCAGGTCTATTCCTCCTCAGTAACTATTACTATTCCAGGTCTATTCCTCCTCTATTCCAGGTCTATTCCTCCTCTATTCCAGGTCTATTCCTCCTCAGTAACTATTACTATTCCAGGTCTATCCCTCCTCAGTAACTATTACTATTCCAGGTCTATTCCTCCTCTATTCCAGGTCTATTCCTCCTCTATTCCAGGTATATTCCTCCTCAGTAACTATTACTATTCCAGGTCTATCCCTCCTCAGTAACTATTCCTCCTCTATTCCAGGTCTATTCCTCCTCAGTAACTATTCCTATTCCAGGTCTATCCCTCCTCAGTAACTATTACTATTCCAGGTCTATTCCTCCTCAGTAACTATTACTATTCCAGGTCTATTCCTCCTCAGTAACTATTACTATTCCAGGTATATCCCTCGTCAGTAACTATTCCTCCTCTATTCCAGGTCTATTCCTCCTCAGTAACTATTCCTATTCCAGGTCTATTCCTCCTCAGTAACTATTCCTATTCCAGGTCTATTCCTCCTCAGTAACTATTCCTCCTCTATTCCAGGTCTCTAATGAGAAACTCTCACCCTTCCCAGCATGAGTTGAGGCTATGTTACGTAATGTCCTGCTCCTGTTTGACACTGCAGGGCCCGGGGTATTGGAAACATGGTAAGTATCAGCCCTCCCTCCTCTATTCCAGGTCTATCCCTCCTCGGTATTGGAAACATGGCAAGGATCAGCCCTCCCTCCTCTATTCCAGGTCTATCCCTCCTCGGTAACTATTACTATTCCAGGTCTATTCCTCCTCTATTCCAGGTCTATCCCTCCTCAGTAACTATTACTATTCCAGGTCTATTCCTCCTCTATTCCAGGTATATCCCTCCTCAGTAACTATTACTATTCCAGGTCTATCCCTCCTCAGTAACTATTACTATTCCAGGTCTATTCCTCCTCTATTCCAGGTCTATTCCTCCTCTATTCCAGGTCTATCCCTCCTCAGTAACTATTACTATTCCAGGTCTATCCCTCCTCAGTAACTATTACTATTCCAGGTCTATTCCTCCTCAGTAACTATTCCTATTCCAGGTCTATTCCTCCTCAGTAACTATTACTATTCCAGGTCTATTCCTCCTCAGTAACTATTACTATTCCAGGTATATCCCTCGTCAGTAACTATTCCTCCTCTATTCCAGGTCTATTCCTCCTCAGTAACTATTACTATTCCAGGTCTATCCCTCCTCAGTAACTATTCCTATTCCAGGTATATCCCTCCTCAGTAATTATTACTATTCCAGGTCTATTCCTCCTCAGTAACTATTACTATTCCAGGTCTATTCCTCCTCAGTAACTATTACTATTCCAGGTATATCCCTCGTCAGTAACTATTCCTCCTCTATTCCAGGTCTATTCCTCCTCAGTAACTATTACTATTCCAGGTCTATCCCTCCTCAGTAACTATTCCTCCTCTATTCCAGGTCTATTCCTCCTCAGCAACTATTCCTATTCCAGGTCTATCCCTCCTCAGTAACTATTACTATTCCAGGTCTATTCCTCCTCAGTAACTATTCCTATTCCAGGTCTATTCCTCCTCAGTAACTATTACTATTCCAGGTATATCCCTCGTCAGTAACTATTCCTCCTCTATTCCAGGTATATTCCTCCTCAGTAACTATTCCTATTCCAGGTCTATTCCTCCTCAGTAACTATTCCTATTCCAGGTCTATTCCTCCACAGTAACTATTGCTATTCCAGGTCTATTCCTCCTAAGTAGCTATTCCTCCTCTATTCCAGGTCTCTAATGAGAAACTCTCACCCTTCCCAGCATGAGTTGAGGCTATGTTACGTAATGTCCTGCTCCTGTTTGACACTGCAGGGCCCGGTATTGGAAACATGGTAAGGATCAGCCCTCCCTCCTCTATTCCAGGTCTATCCCTCCTCGGTATTGGAAACATGGCAAGGATCAGCCCTCCCTCCTCTATTCCAGGTCTATCCCTCCTCGGTATTGGAAACATGGTAAGGATCAGCCCTCCCTCCTCTATTCCAGGTCTATTCCTCCTCGGTATTGGAAACATGGTAAGGATCAGCCCTCCCTCCTCTATTCCAGGTCTATCCCTCCTCAGTAACTATTACTATTCCAGGTCTATCCCTCCTCTATTCCAGGTCTATCCCTCCTCAGTAACTATTACTATTCCAGGTCTATTCCTCCTCTATTCCAGGTCTATCCCTCCTCAGTAACTATTCCACCTCTATTCCAGGTCTATTCCTCCTCAGTAACTATTACTATTCCAGGTCTATCCCTCCTCAGTAATTATTACTAATCCAGGTCTATTCCTCCTCTATTCCAGGTCTATTCCTCCTCTATTCCAGGTCTATTCCTCCTCAGTAACTATTACTATTCCAGGTCTATCCCTCCTCAGTAACTATTCCTCCTCTATTCCAGGTCTATCCCTCCTCAGTAACTATTACTATTCCAGGTCTATTCCTCCTCAGTAACTATTACTATTCCAGGTATATCCCTCGTCAGTAACTATTCCTCCTCTATTCCAGGTCTATTCCTCCTCAGTAACTATTACTATTCCAGGTCTATTCCTCCTCAGTAACTATTCCTATTCCAGGTCTATTCCTCCTCAGTATTTATTGCTATTCCAGGTCTATTCCTCCTAAGTAACTATTCCTCCTCTATTCCAGGTCTCTAATGAGAAACTCTCACCCTTCCCAGCATGAGTTGAGGCTATGTTACGTAATGTTCTGCTCCTGTTTGACACTGCAGGGCCCGGTATTGGAAACATGGTAAGGATCAGCCCTCCCTCCTCTATTCCAGGTCTATCCCTCCTCGGTATTGGAAACATGGTAAGGATCAGCCCTCCCTCCTCTATTCCAGGTCTATCCCTCCTCGGTATTGGAAACATGGCAAGGATCAGCCCTCCCTCCTCTATTCCAGGTCTATTCCTCCTCGGTATTGGAAACAAGGCAAGGATCAGCCCTCCCTCCTCTATTCCCGGTCTATCCCTCCTCGGTATTGGAAACATGGCAAGGATCAGCCCTCCCTCCTCTATTCCAGGTCTATCCCTCCTCGGTATTGGAAACATGGTAAGGATCAGCCCTCCCTCCTCTATTCCAGGTCTATTCCTCCTCGGTATTGGAAACATGGTAAGGATCAGCCCTCCCTCCTCTATTCCAGGTCTATCCCTCCTCAGTAACTATTACTATTCCAGGTCTATCCCTCCTCTATTCCAGGTCTATCCCTCCTCAGTAACTATTACTATTCCAGGTCTATCCCTCCTCAGTAACTATTACTATTCCAGGTCTATTCCTCCTCTATTCCAGGTCTAATCCTCCTCTATTCCAGGTCTATTTCTCCTCAGTAACTATTACTATTCCAGGTCTATCCCTCCTCAGTAACTATTCCTCCTCTATTCCAGGTATATTCCTCCTCAGTAACTATTCCTATTCCAGGTCTATCCCTCCTCAGTAACTATTACTATTCCAGGTCTATTCTTCCTCAGTAACTATTACTATTCCAGGTCTATCCCTCCTCAGTAACTATTCCTCCTCTATTCCAGGTCTATTCCTCCTCAGTAACTATTACTATTCCAGGTCTATTCCTCCTCAGTAACTATTACTATTCCAGGTATATCCCTCGTCAGTAACTATTCCTCCTCTATTCCAGGTCTATCCCTCGTCAGTAACTATTCCTCCTCTATTCCAGGTCTATTCCTCCTCAGTAACTATTACTATTCCAGGTCTATCCCTCCTCAGTAACTATTCCTCCTCTATTCCAGGTCTATTCCTCCTCAGCAACTATTCCTATTCCAGGTCTATCCCTCCTCAGTAACTATTACTATTCCAGGTCTATTCCTCCTCAGTAACTATTCCTATTCCAGGTCTATTCCTCCTCAGTAACTATTACTATTCCAGGTATATCCCTCGTCAGTAACTATTCCTCCTCTATTCCAGGTATATTCCTCCTCAGTAACTATTCCTATTCCAGGTCTATTCCTCCTCAGTAACTATTCCTATTCCAGGTCTATTCCTCCTCAGTAACTATTGCTATTCCAGGTCTATTCCTCCTAAGTAGCTATTCCTCCTCTATTCCAGGTCTCTATCTAATGAGAAACTCTCACCCTTCCCAGCATGAGTTGAGGCTATGTTACGTAATGTCCTGCTCCTGTTTGACACTGCAGGGCCCGGTATTGGAAACATGGTAAGGATCAGCCCTCCCTCCTCTATTCCAGGTCTATCCCTCCTCGGTATTGGAAACATGGCAAGGATCAGCCCTCCCTCCTCTATTCCAGGTCTATCCCTCCTCGGTATTGGAAACATGGTAAGGATCAGCCCTCCCTCCTCTATTCCAGGTCTATTCCTCCTCGGTATTGGAAACATGGTAAGGATCAGCCCTCCCTCCTCTATTCCAGGTCTATCCCTCCTCAGTAACTATTACTATTCCAGGTCTATCCCTCCTCTATTCCAGGTCTATCCCTCCTCAGTAACTATTACTATTCCAGGTCTATTCCTCCTCTATTCCAGGTCTATCCCTCCTCAGTAACTATTCCTCCTCTATTCCAGGTCTATTCCTCCTCAGTAACTATTACTATTCCAGGTCTATCCCTCCTCAGTAACTATTACTAATCCAGGTCTATTCCTGCTCTATTCCAGGTCTATTCCTCCTCTATTCCAGGTCTATTCCTCCTCAGTAACTATTACTATTCCAGGTCTATCCCTCCTCAGTAACTATTCCTCCTCTATTCCAGGTCTATCCCTCCTCAGTAACTATTACTATTCCAGGTCTATTCCTCCTCAGTAACTATTACTATTCCAGGTATATCCCTCGTCAGTAACTATTCCTCCTCTATTCCAGGTCTATTCCTCCTCAGTAACTATTACTATTCCAGGTCTATTCCTCCTCAGTAACTATTCCTATTCCAGGTCTATTCCTCCTCAGTATTTATTGCTATTCCAGGTCTATTCCTCCTAAGTAACTATTCCTCCTCTATTCCAGGTCTCTAATGAGAAACTCTCACCCTTCCCAGCATGAGTTGAGGCTATGTTACGTAATGTCCTGCTCCTGTTTGACACTGCAGGGCCCGGTATTGGAAACATGGTAAGGATCAGCCCTCCCTCCTCTATTCCAGGTCTATCCCTCCTCGGTATTGGAAACATGGTAAGGATCAGCCCTCCCTCCTCTATTCCAGGTCTATCCCTCCTCGGTATTGGAAACATGGCAAGGATCAGCCCTCCCTCCTCTATTCCAGGTCTATTCCTCCTCGGTATTGGAAACAAGGCAAGGATCAGCCCTCCCTCCTCTATTCCCGGTCTATCCCTCCTCGGTATTGGAAACATGGCAAGGATCAGCCCTCCCTCCTCTATTCCAGGTCTATCCCTCCTCGGTATTGGAAACATGGTAAGGATCAGCCCTCCCTCCTCTATTCCAGGTCTATTCCTCCTCGGTATTGGAAACATGGTAAGGATCAGCCCTCCCTCCTCTATTCCAGGTCTATCCCTCCTCAGTAACTATTACTATTCCAGGTCTATCCCTCCTCTATTCCAGGTCTATCCCTCCTCAGTAACTATTACTATTCCAGGTCTATCCCTCCTCAGTAACTATTACTATTCCAGGTCTATTCCTCCTCTATTCCAGGTCTAATCCTCCTCTATTCCAGGTCTATTTCTCCTCAGTAACTATTCCTATTCCAGGTCTATCCCTCCTCAGTAACTATTACTATTCCAGGTCTATTCTTCCTCAGTAACTATTACTATTCCAGGTCTATCCCTCCTCAGTAACTATTCCTCCTCTATTCCAGGTCTATTCCTCCTCAGTAACTATTACTATTCCAGGTCTATTCCTCCTCAGTAACTATTACTATTCCAGGTATATCCCTCGTCAGTAACTATTCCTCCTCTATTCCAGGTCTATCCCTCGTCAGTAACTATTCCTCCTCTATTCCAGGTCTATTCCTCCTCAGTAACTATTCCTATTCCAGGTCTATTACTCCTCAGTAACTATTACTATTCCAGGTCTATCCCTCCTCAGTAACTATTCCTCCTCTATTCCAGGTCTATTCCTCCTCAGTAACTATTACTATTCCAGGTCTATTCCTCCTCAGTAACTATTACTATTCCAGGTATATCCCTCATCAGTAACTATTCCTCCTCTATTCCAGGTCTATTCCTCCTCAGTAACTATTACTATTCCAGGTCTATCCCTCCTCAGTAACTATTCCTCCTCTATTCCAGGTCTATTCCTCCTCAGTAACTATTCCTATTCCAGGTCTATCCCTCCTCAGTAACTATTACTATTCCAGGTCTATCCCTCCTCAGTAACTATTCCTCCTCTATTCCAGGTATATTCCTCCTCAGTAACTATTCCTATTCCAGGTCTATCCCTCCTCAGTAACTATTACTATTCCAGGTCTATTCCTCCTCAGTAACTATTACTATTCCAGGTCTATCCCTCCTCAGTAACTATTCCTCCTCTATTCCAGGTCTATTCCTCCTCAGTAACTATTACTATTCCAGGTCTATTCCTCCTCAGTAACTATTACTATTCCAGGTATATCCCTCGTCAGTAACTATTCCTCCTCTATTCCAGGTCTATCCCTCCTCAGTAACTATTCCTCCTCTATTCCAGGTCTATTCCTCCTCAGTAACTATTCCTATTCCAGGTCTATTCCTCCTCAGTAACTATTACTATTCCAGGTCTATCCCTCCTCAGTAACTATTCCTCCTCTATTCCAGGTCTATTCCTCCTCAGTAACTATTACTATTCCAGGTATATCCCTCATCAGTAACTATTCCTCCTCTATTCCAGGTCTATTCCCCCTCAGTAACTATTACTATTCCAGGTCTATCCCTCCTCAGTAACTATTCCTCCTCTATTCCAGGTATATTCCTCCTCAGTAACTATTCCTATTCCAGGTCTATCCCTCCTCAGTAACTATTACTATTCCAGGTCTATTCCTCCTCAGTAACTATTACTATTCCAGGTCTATTCCTCCTCAGTAACTATTACTATTCCAGGTATATCCCTCGTCAGTAACTATTCCTCCTCTATTCCAGGTCTATTCCTCCTCAGTAACTATTATTCCTATTCCAGGTCTATTCCTCCTCAGTAACTATTCCTATTCCAGGTCTATTCCTCCTCAGTAACTATTGCTATTCCAGGTCTATTCCTCCTAAGTAACTATTCCTCCTCTATTCCAGGTCTCTAATGAGAAACTCTCACCCTTCCCAGCATGAGTTGAGGCTATGTTACGTAATGTCCTGCTCCTGTTTGACACTGCAGGGCCCGGTATTGGAAACATGGTAAGGATCAGCCCTCCCTCCTCTATTCCAGGTCTATCCCTCCTCGGTATTGGAAACATGGCAAGGATCAGCCCTCCCTCCTCTATTCCAGGTCTATCCCTCCTCGGTATTGGAAACATGGCAAGGATCAGCCCTCCCTCCTCTATTCCAGGTCTATCCCTCCTCGGTATTGGAAACATGGTAAGGATCAGCCCTCCCTCCTCTATTCCAGGTCTATTCCTCCTCGGTATTGGAAACATGGTAAGGATCAGCCCTCCCTCCTCTATTCCAGGTCTATTCCCTCCTCGGTATTGGAAACATGGCAAGGATCAGCCCTCCCTCCTCTATTCCAGGTCTATTCCTCCTCGGTATTGGAAACATGGTAAGGATCAGCCCTCCCTCCTCTATTCCAGGTCTATTCCTCCTCGGTATTGGAAACATGGTAAGGATCAGCCCTCCCTCCTCTATTCCAGGTCTATTCCTCCTCGGTATTGGAAACATGGTAAGGATCAGCCCTCCCTCCTCTTCCTCCCCACAACACTTCCTCATTCTGAGGTGTTGTGATGACGCTCAAAGCGTTTGCCGACCAATGGCAAGCGCTGTGTGTGTGTGTGTGTCACTAACAATTAGGACGGCTCAACGAGGGTCTGAGAGGAGAGATGTTCTCAGGACAGGGCCCTACCGGGTCAGGCTGTCAGGGGTACTGGGCCTGGGGCCTGGGGCTAGGGTAGGGGCCTGGGGCTAGGGGCTAGGGGCCTGGGACTAGGGGCCTGGGACTAGGGGCTAGGGGCTAGGGGCGGGCCTGGGACTAGGGGCTAGGGGCTAGGGGCCTGGGGCTAGGGGCCTGGGACTAGGGGCCTGGGACTAGGGGCCTGGGACTAGGGGCTAGGGGCTAGGGGCTAGGGGCCTGGGGCTAGGGGCCTGGGACTAGGGGCCTGGGACTAGGGGCTAGGGGCTAGGGGCTAGGGGCCTGGGGCTAGGGGCCTGGGACTAGGGGCCTGGGACTAGGGGCTAGGGGCCTGGGGCTAGGGGCTAGGGGCCTGGGGCTAGGGGCTAGGGGCTAGGGGCCTGGGACTAGGGGCTAGGGGCTAGGGGCTAGGGGCCTGGGACTAGGGGCTAGGGGCCTGGGGCTAGGGGCCTGGGGCTAGGGTAGGGGCTGGTTTCAACAGGGGGGTTAGGGCTAGAGGACTAGGGTAGGGGCTGGTTTCAACAGGGGGGTTAGGGCTAGAGGACTAGGGTAGGGGCTGGTTTCAACAGGGGGGTTAGGGCTAGAGGACTAGGGTAGGGGCTGGTTTTTTCAACAGGGGGGTTAGGGCTAGAGGACTAGGGTAGGGGCTGGTTTCAACAGGGGGGTTAGGGCTAGAGGACTAGGGTAGGGGCTGGTTTCAACAGGGGGGTTAGGGCTAGAGGACTAGGGTAGGGGCTGGTTTCAACAGGGGGGCTAGAGGACTAGGGTAGGGGCTGGTTTCAACAGGGGGGTTAGGGCTAGAGGACTAGGGTAGGGGCTGGTTTCAACAGGGGGGCTAGAGGACTAGGGTAGGGGCTGGTTTCAACAGGGGGGTTAGGGCTAGAGGACTAGGGTAGGGGCTGGTTTCAACAGGGGGGTTAGGGCTAGAGGACTAGGGTAGGGGCTGGTTTCAACAGGGGGGCTAGAGGACTAGGGTAGGGGCTGGTTTCAACAGGGGGGCTAGAGGACTAGGGTAGGGGCTGGTTTCAACAGGAGGGTTAGGGCTAGAGGACTAGGGTAGGGGCTGGTTTCAACAGGGGGGTTAGGGCTAGAGGACTAGGGTAGGGGCTGGTTTCAACAGGGGGGTTAGGACTAGAGGACTAGGGTAGGGGCTGGTTTCAACAGGGGGGCTAGAGGACTAGGGTAGGGGCTGGTTTCAACAGGGGGGTTAGGGCTAGAGGACTAGGGTAGGGGCTGGTTTCAACAGGGGGGTTAGGACTAGAGGACTAGGGTAGGGGCTGGTTTCAACAGGGGGGTTAGGGCTAGAGGACTAGGGTAGGGGCTGGTTTCAACAGGGGGGTTAGGGCTAGAGGACTAGGGTAGGGGCTGGTTTCAACAGGGGGGCTAGAGGACTAGGGTAGGGGCTGGTTTCAACAGGGGGGTTAGGGCTAGAGGACTAGGGTAGGGGCTGGTTTCAACAGGGGGGCTAGAGGACTAGGGTAGGGGCTGGTTTCAACAGGGGGGTTAGGGCTAGAGGACTAGGGTAGGGGCTGGTTTCAACAGGGGGGTCAGGGCTAGAGGACTAGGGTAGGGGCTGGTTTCAACAGGGGGGTCAGGACTAGAGGACTTAGGGTAGGGGCTGGTTTCAACAGGGGGGTTAGGGCTAGAGGACTAGGGTAGGGGCTGGTTTCAACAGGGGGGTTAGGGCTAGAGGACTAGGGTAGGGGCTGGTTTCAACAGGGGGGTTAGGGCTAGAGGACTAGGGTAGGGGCTGGTTTCAACAGGGGGGTTAGGGCTAGAGGACTAGGGTAGGGGCTGGTTTCAACAGGGGGGGTTAGGACTAGAGGACTAGGGTAGGGGCTGGTTTCAACAGGGGGGCTAGAGGACTAGGGTAGGGGCTGGTTTCAACAGGGGGGTTAGGGCTAGAGGACTAGGGTAGGGGCTGGTTTCAACAGGGGGGGTCAGGGCTAGAGGACTAGGGTAGGGGCTTGTTTAGGGTGCAGTACCTTCAGTGGGTGTACTGGGGCTGCTGTCTGCAGGCGAGGTCTCCTCCTCCTCTGCCCTGGTGGACGTGACTATGATGTCATCCTGGGACAGCCTATCCTGGAGCTTCTTGTGTTGACTCCTACTCTTCTTCTCCCACTGGGTGGCGGCCAGGCTGCGGAGGAAGGTGCCTCTACAGGAACACAGACAGGGAGGAAACTGGTGGTGACTGAGCCACCATGCAGAGGTCCACAACACCATTACGGGGCAACCATCCAGGATCACACCAATAAAACAATAGATTAGATCAGACAGAACAGAAGAGACAGAAACCCCCTGACCTGATCCAGACAAACTGATTATAGTCTAGAAATATACTGATTATAGTCTCATTTATAACCAAAAAGAATTTGATGTTCGTTCCCCAGAACAGATCAGAACAGATACCATACCCTGCAGCAAAGCTGTGATAAACCCATTACACTCCTCGGCCCCCTGCCACAGATATGCTGCCCACGCTCTCAGATGTTAAGGTCCTAGCCAGAGACAGAAGCCAAGCCAACCACCACACCAAGAAGCCACTCTCCCTCCCTCCTTCCCCAGGGGAGGGCTCAGTAGGGGCAGGCAGCTACTCCAGCTAAAACAGGCCCCCTGGATCACTGCAATACATCACTCAGATTTACTGCTTTAATCTTCTCTCTGAGTCCGTATTGAGTCGTTCCATCTTACCGTCCAAAGGGAATGTATGCAGCCGGTTCTACACTCGCATCCCCTGTGGACCGGGTCGTACATAATACATTCTCTATTTAGGCTGCAAAGGCATAGATTTCCACTTTAACTCGATTTAATGGCGAGAAAGCAAAAAAATAAAAAAAGCGTACTTTCTTTATGATTAGCATTAGCTACTCTAGCATGGTGGTGGAAAATGGTGTTTCATAAAGAAAGTACGCATATTTTTCTCCATTTTTTGTTTATTTCCAGCACCACCCCAACATCAACATATGTGAAAATGGAACTTTTCTATGTTTTGTAGTTAAAAAAAGATCGAGGAATATAAGTGTTTCCAATGACATCATCAACCAATTAGCAGACAATTAGTAGCCAACGCCTCCTCATCATTGGTTAATATCGCAGGAGTCACATCGATGATGTCATTAGAAACATGTTTTACTACAAAACATAGAAAAGCGCCGTTTTCACATATGTTGATGTTGGGGTGGTGCCGGAGATGATGAATATGATTCCCTTTAATCTAGCTTGTTGTCATGTGATGAATCTTACACCTTCATTTCTGCTCAATCTGTGTCTTGAACCCTGTAACGTCAATGAACGTTCACGATAAAACCCTGTTAATTGATTGGTTGAACCGACTTTAAAATCACAAACCGCAGACCACACACACACACACACACACACACACACACGTTAACATCAACACACCGTTTCAAAATGGACGCCACACACCATAACACCCAGGCTAACGTCCCCAAATGGCACCTTATTCAATACAAAAGTCCACTGCTTTTGACCATTAGAACCCTATTGGCTCTGGTCAAAAGTTGTGCACTATACAGGGAATAGGGCCCCATTTAGGAGACAGCCATGACCCCCAGACCCCCAGAAACAGCAGCAGGCTCCAAGCAGGTCGGCCACCTCCCATCATGCACACAATGCTCCCATAACCACACTGTACTTACTCAAACTTCCTGAGGACGGGCTTGTCCATATTAACATTACAGTCCTCTGGGCTGGGGAGAGAACATGGGTTTATACCACTACAGTACACATCAACCAACCACCAACACCTTAACGTTTCATTAACAAAATGGCTGCTAATCAAATCATACTGCGGGGCGGTAACTTGACAAGGAATGTCCACACACACGTTTCAATATGAATTTCCTTCGCTTCCAAACTAAGAAATAAAAAAGGTGTCCAGCCATGTAGGAGAGAGATATACCAACTCAACACGAGGTAGTGGTAGGATACAGGAGAGAGATACCAACTCAACACGTGGTAGGATACAGGAGAGAGATATACCAACTCAACATTAGATAGTGGTAGGATACAGGAGAGAGATATACCAACTCAACATGAGGTAGTGGTAGGATACAGGAGAGAGATACCAACTCAACACATGGTAGAATACAGGAGAGAGATATACCAACTCAACATTAGATAGTGGTAGGATACAGGAGAGAGATACCAACTCAACATGAGATAGTGGTAGGATACAGGAGAGAGATACCAACTCAACATGAGATAGTGGTAGGATACAGGAGAGAGATACCAACTCAACATGAGATAGTGGTAGGATACAGGAGAGAGATACCAACTCAACATGAGATAGTGGTAGGATACAGGAGAGAGATACCAACTCAACATGAGATAGTGGTAGGATACAGGAGAGATATACCAACTCAACATGAGATAGTGGTAGGATACAGGAGAGAGATACCAACTCAACATGAGATAGTGGTAGGATACAGGAGAGAGAGATACCAACTCAACACGAGGTAGTGGTAGGATACAGGAGAGAGATACCAACTCAACATGAGATAGTGGTAGGATACAGGAGAGAGAGATACCAACTCAACATGAGGTAGTGGTAGGATACAGGAGAGAGAGATACCAACTCAACATGAGATAGTGGTAGGATACAGGAGAGAGATACCAACTCAACACGTGGTAGAATACAGGAAAGAGATATACCAACTCAACATGAGATAGTGGTAGGATACAGGACAGAGAGAGATACCAACTCAACAGGAGGTAGTGGTAGGATACAGGACAGAGAGAGATACCAACTCAACACATGGTAGGATACTGGAGAGAGATATACCAACTCAACACGTGGTAGGATACAGGAGAGAGATACCAACTCAACACGTGGTAGGATACAGGAGAGAGAGATACCAACTCAACACGTGGTAGGATACTGGAGAGAGATATACCAACTCAACACGTGGTAGGATACAGGAGAGAGATACCAACTCAACACGTGGTAGGATACAGGAGAGAGAGATACCAACTCAACACGTGGTAGGATCCTGGAGAGAGATATACCAACTCAACACGTGGTAGGATACAGGAGAGAGACATCAACTCAACACGTGGTAGGATACTGGAGAGAGATATACCAACTCAACACGTGGTAGTGTCACGTCGTACTACTCCGACTCTGGCTGATGACACCACAGGAGGGTAAAGGTCACGTCAATACCAATGTCTATAATAACGTGAACAGTAACACCACTATAATGCAGCTAAGTACATATTAAGCAGGAAATACTTCTCTAGTGTCCACACTAGAACACGTAGCCACTAACAGTCAAATCCAGCACTTAGTTATGTTTAATATATGGTAAACAATGGTTGAACATCCAAATAGATGAGCATGGTAACCTGGTCTCCACATATAGACAAGAGAGAGTGAGCTGGCTGATTGATGAGATTATGAGCATGGTAACCTGGTCTCCATGGTAATTAAATCATCTGAACAGAATGTGATAGTCATAACATTGTGTCATCATTGCATTCCGAACTTCCACATCATCATCAGAAACAATTCCATGCCGCTATTGAAACCATTCATACTTTAAAAAAGGTGCAATATGCAACCATTTCCTGCTTGCAAAAATTCTAATAGTTCGCCTAATTTCAGTTTATGTGACAAAACAAGGAAGTATAGTGTAGAGAATCATTGTACCATCTAAACCGCTGTGAAATATATTTTCAATAAACCAAAAATATTGTATTTTCAAATGTTTGAATCTGGTGTACAAACCCAAAAGAAAAAAACGCAAAAACAAAACTTAAGAACGGGAAGCAAAGAAATAGCGAGCATAGAACAGATCTGCCGCTTCTTAGACTTGCTTTTCATGAGAATGACAGATCTATAACTCATATTGCTATTTGAATTTGGTCGGGTCGCCCAAAAAGTTACAATATTGCAGCTTTAAAGGGAATGGTAATAAAAGAAAAAGAGAGTTTAAACTTCTGGACAGAAACAGAGGCAGGCCAGGGAAAGAGAGGAGAGGGTTTAAACTTCTGGACAGAAACAGAGGCAGGCCAGGGAAAGAGAGGAGAGGAGAGGGTTTAAACTTCTGGACAGAAACAGAGGCAGGCCAGGGAAAGAGAGGAGAGGGTTTAAACTTCTGGACAGAAACAGAGGCAGGCCAGGGAAAGAGAGGAGAGGGTTTAAACTTCTGGACAGAAACAGAGGCAGGCCAGGGAAAGAGAGGAGAGGGTTTAAACCTCTGGACAGAAACAGAGGCAGGCCAGGGAAAGAGAGGAGAGGGTTTAAACTTCTGGACAGAAACAGAGGCAGGCCAGGGAAAGAGAGGAGAGAGTTTAAACTTCTGGACAGAAACAGAGGCAGGCCAGGGAAATAGAGGAGAGGGTTTAAACTTCTGGACAGAAACAGAGGAAGGCCAGGGAAAGAGAGGAGAGGGTTTAAACTTCTGGACAGAAACAGAGGCAGGCCAGGGAAAGAGAGGAGAGGGTTTAAACTTCTGGACAGAAACAGAGGCAGGCCAGGGAAAGAGAGGAGAGGGTTTAAACTTCTGGACAGAAACAGAGGCAGGCCAGGGAAAGAGAGGAGAGGGTTTAAACTTCTGGACAGAAACAGAGGCAGGCCAGGGAAAGAGAGGATATGGTTTAAACTTCTGGACAGAAACAGAGGCAGGCCAGGGAAAGAGAGGAGAGGGTTTAAACTTCTGGACAGAAACAGAGGCAGGCCAGGGAAAGAGAGGAGAGGGTTTAAACTTCTGGACAGAAACAGAGGCAGGCCAGGGAAAGAGAGGAGAGGGTTTAAACTTCTGGACAGAAACAGAGGCAGGCCAGGGAAAGAGAGGAGAGAGTTTAAACTTCTGGACAGAAACAGAGGCAGGCCAGGGAAAGAGAGGAGAGGGTTTAAACTTCTGGACAGAAACAGAGGCAGGCCAGGGAAAGAGAGGAGAGGGTTTAAACTTCTGGACAGAAACAGAGGCAGGCCAGGGAAAGAGAGGAGAGGGTTTAAACCTCTGGACAGAAACAGAGGCAGGCCAGGGAAAGAGAGGAGAGGGTTTAAACTTCTGGACAGCAGAAACAGAGGCAGGCCAGGGAAAGAGAGGAGAGAGTTTAAACTTCTGGACAGAAACAGAGGCAGGCCAGGGAAATAGAGGAGAGGGTTTAAACTTCTGGACAGAAACAGAGGCAGGCCAGGGAAAGAGAGGAGAGGGTTTAAACTTCTGGACAGAAACAGAGGCAGGCCAGGGAAAGAGAGGAGAGGGTTTAAACTTCTGGACAGAAACAGAGGCAGGCCAGGGAAAGAGAGGAGAGGGTTTAACCTTCTGGACAGAAACAGAGGCAGGCCAGGGAAAGAGAGGAGAGGGTTTAACCTTCTGGACAGAAACAGAGGCAGGCCAGGGAAAGAGAGGAGAGGGTTTAAACTTCTGGACAGAAACAGAGGCAGGCCAGGGAAAGAGAGGTGAGGGTTTAAACTTCTGGACAGAAACAGAGAGAGAGAGAAAATAGCTGAAAATTGGAGCAGCGTAGCAAAGCATTCTTCAATGTTGTTTCACCTGCTGCCAGAATCCGTCTCGCTCTGTGTATTAAACCGTTTGCCCTATATGGTTCTATCAACAGAATGTGGTGTTAATCATTTATTTTGTATGTTATACCATAATACAGCCTCTGAATGTGATGCTAGACACTGCGACAGAATATGGTCAACCCACTTTAGCTATACAGCTAATGTTCCAGTGACAGCCCTCTTACATAAGGCCTGAATTGAAGTCTCTAATTGGGGATTTGAATTGACGGGCCCCATCTGTCGGTTGTTGTCAGGAAGTCTGAACAGCGTGGTGCCTCCCTCATTCCCTCCCACCATCCTTCCCTTCATCTCTCTTTCTTCCATCCCTCCCTCCATCAGTCCCTTCCTCTCTTCCTCCGTCTCCCTCTCCCTCTCTCTCTCTCTCTCTGTCTCTCATTCCTTTAAATGACTAACTATCGTAATGATTTAAAATCACAACGGCGCCTCACAGAAAGTCACATTCTTTGGCCGTGCAGAGGGCTACTCACCAAACGGCATCGTGGCTGGCCTGCTCAGAGCTGTACAAGGAGAGGAAGAGGAGGGGTGGCGGGAGGGAGGGAGGGAGGGGTGGAGGGAGGGAGGGAGGGAGGGGTGGAGGGAGGGGTGGAGGGGTGGAGGGAGGGAGGGAGGGGTGGAGGGAGGGAGGGAGGGGTGGAGGGAGGGAGGGAGGGAGGGGTGGAGGGGTGGAGGGAGGGGTGGAGGGAGGGAGGGAGGGAGGGAGGGGTGGGAGGGAGGGAGGGAGGGAGGGGTGGAGGGAGGGAGGGAATGTTGGGCAACCACAGCAGCAAGGAAAGAGATTAGGATGGCAGCCAGACATTATGAAGGAGGAGGAGAGGAGCGAGGGAATGGAGGAGGAGAGGAGCGAGGGAATGGAGGAGGAGAGGAGCGAGGGAATGGAGGAGGAGAGGAGCGAGGGAATGGAGGAGGAGAGCGGGAAGGAGGAGGAGAAGGAGAGGGAAGGAGGAGAGGAGCGAGGGAAGGAGGAGGAGAAGGAGAGGAGAGGGAATGGAGGAGGAGAGGAGAGAAGGAAACATCAGAGAAAGAGACAGAAAGAGGGAGAGAGAGAAAAGAGGAGAGAGTGGAAGATAGAGAGGGGAGAGAGAAAGATAGAGAGGAGGAGAGGGGGGAGAGAGAGTCAGAGAGAGACAAAGCTGACATGAAGAGAGGAAAGTCAAGACTTCAAATTCAATACAAGATGATTTAGAGTCAATGTTACAGGACAAATAATGACCATTAGACATACTGAAACTATTTACATTATATCTAGCCGAAAAAAATGAGGTTTAAGACAAATTATGGTGTCAAATGAGTCTCTTAAATGGTCACCAAAAATGTTTTAATGTCAGTGAGCAATCACTGGTTGCCCATCCAAAACGGAAGATGATCAAAAGCTCAACGGTGGACATAAAAGCATCTAAAATAATATACTAGTCACCACACGACCAAACACTGGTGAAAGATCTCTCTAACAATGTGTGATGGCTATCCTTATCAGTGAAACACTTGAAGGTATATAATCTCCCCCCCTGCTTTCATCACAATGACAGTGATCCTCAGCAGGTATATAATCCCCCCTGCAGAGTGAAAGAAAAGCAGCCAACAAGTGCTCAGCATACGAGGGAACTCCTTCAAGGCATTCCAGGTGAAGCTGGTTGAGAGAATGCCAAGAGAGTGCAACGCTGTCATCAAGGCAAAGGGTGGCTATCAATTTGTAAGTCGCTCTGGATAAGAACGTCTGCTAAATGATGTAAATGTAAATATTTGAAGAATCTCACATATAAAATATATTTTGATTTGTTTAACACTTTTTTGGTTACTACATGATTCCATATGTGTTATTTCATAGTTTTGATGTATTCACTATTATTCTACAATGTAGAAAATAGTAAAAATAAAGAAAAACCCTTGAATGAGTAGGTGTGTCCAAACTTTTGACTGGTACTGTATATAACCCCCCCCCCCCCCCCCCCCCCGCTTTCATCATAATGACAGTGACCCTCAGCAGGTACATCATCTCCCCTCCCTCACCCACACACTGATAAACAACTCTGTCTCAGTCCTCGTCTCTGTCCCGGTCCCCGAGAGGTACAGTAACAGTGCTTACCTGAAGGTGTTCCTCTCGGTCTTGTTCCCTTGTTGCTCCTGGACAGTCGGAGGCTGCTGTTGCTTCTCAGGGCCAGCCAAGTCAGTAGGAGACGGGCTGAGGACGGACCAACGGACGGGAGGGAAAAACACACACACACACAGAGTGAGAGAGTGAGGAGCAATGGCTGCCAAGGCAGTAGGAGCACACACACACTTCAGCGTCTCCAAACAACAGTGTTTCCTGTCAGTCCACTCCTCTGAGACAGGGCTCGAAAACAAGGGGGGTGCAGAGAGAGAACTAGTGTGTTCGTGTGTGTTTGTGTGTGCGAGTGTGTGTTTGTGTGTGCGTATGCGTGTGTGTTTGTGTGTGCGTATGCGTGTGTTTGTGTGTTCGTATGCGTGTGTGTTCGTATGCGTGTGTGTTTGTGTGTGCGTATGCGTGTGTTTGTGTGTGCGAGTGTGTGTTTGTGTGTGCGTATGCGTGTCTGTTTGTGTGTGCGAGTGTCTCATCGTTTCTACTAGACAGAATAGTTGTACCTATTTTTTTCCCAGCAGTCGTTAGTTTGTCCGTGTGTGTACTGTAAGCGTTCCAACATGATGTCAGTCACAGTGGTGGATGTGCTTAGCTAGCTAGCGACCGGACTAGTATCTGTATGGAGACATTGGCTTAGCTAGCTAGCGACCGGACTAGTATCTGTATGGAGACATTGGCTTAGCTAGCTAGCGACCGGACTAGTATCTGTATGGAGACATTGGCTTAGCTAGCTAGCGACCGGACTAGTATCTGTATGGAGACATTGGCTTAGCTAGCTAGCGACCGGACTAGTATCTGTATGGAGACATTGGCTTAGCTAGCTAGCGACCGGACTAGTATCTGTATGGAGACATTGGCTTAGCTAGCTAGCGACCGGACTAGTATCTGTATGGAGACATTGGCTTAGCTAGCTAGCGACCGGACTAGTATCTGTATGGAGACATTGGCTTAGCTAGCTAGCGACCGGACTAGTATCTGTATGGAGACATTGGCTTAGCTAGCTAGCGACCGGACTAGTATCTGTATGGAGACATTGGCTTAGCTAGCTAGCGACCGGACTAGTATCTGTATGGAGACATTGGCTTAGCTAGCTAGCGACCGGACTAGTATCTGTATGGAGACATTGGCTTAGCTAGCTAGCGACCGGACTAGTATCTGTATGGAGACATTGGCTTAGCTAGCTAGCGACCGGACTAGTATCTGTATGGAGACATTGGCTTAGCTAGCTAGCGACCGGACTAGTATCTGTATGGAGACATTGGCTTAGCTAGCTAGCGACCGGACTAGTATCTGTATGGAGACATTGGCTTAGCTAGCTAGCGACCGGACTAGTATCTGTATGGAGACATTGGCTTAGCTAGCTAGCGACCGGACTAGTATCTGTATGGAGACATTGGCTTAGCTAGCTAGCGACCGGACTAGTATCTGTATGGAGACATTGGCTTAGCTAGCTAGCGACCGGACTAGTATCTGTATGGAGACATTGGCTTAGCTAGCTAGCGACCGGACTAGTATCTGTATGGAGACATTGGCTTAGCTAGCTAGCGACCGGACTAGTATCTGTATGGAGACATTGGCTTAGCTAGCTAGCGACCGGACTAGTATCTGTATGGAGACATTGGCTTAGCTAGCTAGCGACCGGACTAGTATCTGTATGGAGACATTGGCTTAGCTAGCTAGCGACCGGACTAGTATCTGTATGGAGACATTGGCTTAGCTAGCTAGCGACCGGACTAGTATCTGTATGGAGACATTGGCTTAGCTAGCTAGCGACCGGACTAGTATCTGTATGGAGACATTGGCTTAGCTAGCTAGCGACCGGACTAGTATCTGTATGGAGACATTGGCTTAGCTAGCTAGCGACCGGACTAGTATCTGTATGGAGACATTGGCTTAGCTAGCTAGCGACCGGACTAGTATCTGTATGGAGACATTGGCTTAGCTAGCTAGCGACCGGACTAGTATCTGTATGGAGACATTGGCTTAGCTAGCTAGCGACCGGACTAGTATCTGTATGGAGACATTGGCTTAGCTAGCTAGCGACCGGACTAGTATCTGTATGGAGACATTGGCTTAGCTAGCTAGCGACCGGACTAGTATCTGTATGGAGACATTGGCTTAGCTAGCTAGCGACCGGACTAGTATCTGTATGGAGACATTGGCTTAGCTAGCTAGCGACCGGACTAGTATCTGTATGGAGACATTGGCTTAGCTAGCTAGCGACCGGACTAGTATCTGTATGGAGACATTGGCTTAGCTAGCTAGCGACCGGACTAGTATCTGTATGGAGACATTGGCTTAGCTAGCTAGCGACCGGACTAGTATCTGTATGGAGACATTGGCTTAGCTAGCTAGCGACCGGACTAGTATCTGTATGGAGACATTGGCTTAGCTAGCTAGCGACCGGACTAGTATCTGTATGGAGACATTGGCTTAGCTAGCTAGCGACCGGACTAGTATCTGTATGGAGACATTGGCTTAGCTAGCTAGCGACCGGACTAGTATCTGTATGGAGACATTGGCTTAGCTAGCTAGCGACCGGACTAGTATCTGTATGGAGACATTGGCTTAGCTAGCTAGCGACCGGACTAGTATCTGTATGGAGACATTGGCTTAGCTAGCTAGCGACCGGACTAGTATCTGTATGGAGACATTGGCTTAGCTAGCTAGCGACCGGACTAGTATCTGTATGGAGACATTGGCTTAGCTAGCTAGCGACCGGACTAGTATCTGTATGGAGACATTGGCTTAGCTAGCTAGCGACCGGACTAGTATCTGTATGGAGACATTGGCTTAGCTAGCTAGCGACCGGACTAGTATCTGTATGGAGACATTGGCTTAGCTAGCTAGCGACCGGACTAGTATCTGTATGGAGACATTGGCTTAGCTAGCTAGCGACCGGACTAGTATCTGTATGGAGACATTGGCTTAGCTAGCTAGCGACTGAACTAGTATCTGTCTGGAGACATTGGCTTAGCTAGCTAGCGACCGGACTAGTATCTGTATGGAGACATTGGCTTAGCTAGCTAGCGACCGGACTAGTATCTGTATGGAGACATTGGCTTAGCTAGCTAGCGACCGGACTAGTATCTGTATGGAGACATTGGCTTAGCTAGCTAGCGACCGGACTAGTATCTGTATGGAGACATTGGCTTAGCTAGCTAGCGACGGACTAGTATCTGTATGGAGACATTGGCTTAGCTAGCTAGCGACCGGACTAGTATCTGTATGGAGACATTGGCTTAGCTAGCTAGCGACGGACTAGTATCTGTATGGAGACATTGGCTTAGCTAGCTAGCGACCGGACTAGTATCTGTATGGAGACATTGGCTTAGCTAGCTAGCGACCGGACTAGTATCTGTATGGAGACATTGGCTTAGCTAGCTAGCGACCTGGACTAGTATCTGTATGGAGACATTGGCTTAGCTAGCTAGCGACCGGACTAGTATCTGTATGGAGACATTGGCTTAGCTAGCTAGCGACCGGACTAGTATCTGTATGGAGACATTGGCTTAGCTAGCTAGCGACCGGACTAGTATCTGTATGGAGACATTGGCTTAGCTAGCTAGCGACCGGACTAGTATCTGTATGGAGACATTGGCTTAGCTAGCTAGCGACCGGAACTAGTATCTGTATGGAGACATTGGCTTAGCTAGCTAGCGACCGGACTAGTATCTGTATGGAGACATTGGCTTAGCTAGCTAGCGACCGGACTAGTATCTGTATGGAGACATTGGCTTAGCTAGCTAGCGACCGGACTAGTATCTGTATGGAGACATTGGCTTAGCTAGCTAGCGACCGGACTAGTATCTGTATGGAGACATTGGCTTAGCTAGCTAGCGACCGGACTAGTATCTGTATGGAGACATTGGCTTAGCTAGCTAGCGACCGGACTAGTATCTGTATGGAGACATTGGCTTAGCTAGCTAGCGACCGGACTAGTATCTGTATGGAGACATTGGCTTAGCTAGCTAGCGACCGGACTAGTATCTGTATGGAGACATTGGCTTAGCTAGCTAGCGACCGGACTAGTATCTGTATGGAGACATTGGCTTAGCTAGCTAGCGACCGGACTAGTATCTGTATGGAGACATTGGCTTAGCTAGCTAGCGACCGGACTAGTATCTGTATGGAGACATTGGCTTAGCTAGCTAGCGACCGGACTAGTATCTGTATGGAGACATTGGCTTAGCTAGCTAGCGACCGGACTAGTATCTGTATGGAGACATTGGCTTAGCTAGCTAGCGACCGGACTAGTATCTGTATGGAGACATTGGCTTAGCTAGCTAGCGACCGGACTAGTATCTGTATGGAGACATTGGCTTAGCTAGCTAGCGACCGGACTAGTATCTGTATGGAGACATTGGCTTAGCTAGCTAGCGACCGGACTAGTATCTGTATGGAGACATTGGCTTAGCTAGCTAGCGACCGGACTAGTATCTGTATGGAGACATTGGCTTAGCTAGCTAGCGACCGGACTAGTATCTGTATGGAGACATTGGCTTAGCTAGCTAGCGACCGGACTAGTATCTGTATGGAGACATTGGCTTAGCTAGCTAGCGACCGGACTAGTATCTGTATGGAGACATTGGCTTAGCTAGCTAGCGACCGGACTAGTATCTGTATGGAGACATTGGCTTAGCTAGCTAGCGACCGGACTAGTATCTGTATGGAGACATTGGCTTAGCTAGCTAGCGACCGGACTAGTATCTGTATGGAGACATTGGCTTAGCTAGCTAGCGACCGGACTAGTATCTGTATGGAGACATTGGCTTAGCTAGCTAGCGACCGGACTAGTATCTGTATGGAGACATTGGCTTAGCTAGCTAGCGACCGGACTAGTATCTGTATGGAGACATTGGCTTAGCTAGCTAGCGACCGGACTAGTATCTGTATGGAGACATTGGCTTAGCTAGCTAGCGACCGGACTAGTATCTGTCTGGAGACATTGGCTTAGCTAGCTAGCGACCGGACTAGTATCTGTCTGGAGACATTGGCTTAGCTAGCTAGCGACCGGACTAGTATCTGTATGGAGACATTGGCTTAGCTAGCTAGCGACCGGACTAGTATCTGTATGGAGACATTGGCTTAGCTAGCTAGCGACTGGACTAGTATCTGTATGGAGACATTGGCTTAGCTAGCTAGCGACTGAACTAGTATCTGTCTGGAGACATTGGCTTAGCTAGCTAGCGACCGGACTAGTATCTGTATGGAGACATTGGCTTAGCTAGCTAGCGACCGGACTAGTATCTGTATGGAGACATTGGCTTAGCTAGCTAGCGACCGGACTAGTATCTGTATGGAGACATTGGCTTAGCTAGCTAGCGACCGGACTAGTATCTGTATGGAGACATTGGCTTAGCTAGCTAGCGACCGGACTAGTATCTGTATGGAGACATTGGCTTAGCTAGCTAGCGACCGAGGTAATCTGTATGGAGACATTGGCTTAGCTAGCTAGCGACTGGGACTAGTATCTTATGGAGACATTGGCTTAGCTAGCTAGCGACCGGACTAGTATCGTATGGAGACATTGGCTTAGCTAGCTAGCCGATCCGAACTATTATCTGATGGATGACATTGGCTTAGCTAGCTTAGCGACCGGACTAGTATCTGTATGGAGACATTGGCTTAGTAGCTAGCGAACCCGGACTAGTATCTGTATGGAGACATTGGCTTAGCTAGCTAGCGACCCGGACTAGTATCTGTATGGAGACATTGGCTTAGCTAGCTAGCGACCGGACTAGTATCTGTATGGAGACATTGGCTTAGCTAGCTAGCGACCCGGACTAGTATCTGTATGGAGACATTGGCTTAGCTAGCTAGCGAGCCGGACTAGTATCTGTATGGAGACATTGGCTTAGCTAACTAGCGACCGGACTAGCATCTGTATGGAGACATTGGCTTAGCTAGCTAGCGACCGGACTAGTATCTGTATGGAGACATTGGGCTTAGCTAGCTAGCGACCGGACTACGTATCTGTATGGAGACATTGGCTTAGCTAGCTAGCGACCGGACTAGTATCTGTATGGAGACATTGGCTTAGCTAGCTAGCGACTGGACTAGTATCTGTATGGAGACATTTGGCTTAGCTAGCTAGCGACCCGGACTAGTATCTGTATGGAGACAGTTGGCTTAGCTAGCTAGCGACCGGACTAGTATCTTATGGAGACATTGGCTTAGCTAGCTAGCGACTTGGACTGAACTAGTATCTGTCTGGAGATATTGGCCTTAGCTAGCTAGCGGACTGGACTGAACTAGTATCTCTCTGGAGACATTGGCTTAGCTAGCTAGCGACTGGACTAGTATCTGTCTGGAGAACATTGGCTTAGCTAGCTAGCGACTGAACTATTATCTGTCTGGAGACATTGGCTTAGCTAGCTAGCGACCGGAACTAGTATCTCTATGGAGACATTGGCTTAGCTAGCTAGCGACCGGACTAGTATCTGTATGGAGACATTGGCTTAGCTAGCTAGCGACCGGACTAGTATCTGTATGGAGACATTGGCTTAGCTAGCTAGCGACTGAACTATTATCTGTCTGGAGACATTGGCTTAGCTAGCTAGCGACTGGACTAGTATCTGTCTGGAGACATTGGCTTAGCTAGCTAGCGACTGACTAGTATCTGTATGGAGACATTGGCTTAGCTAGCTAGCGACTGAACTAGTATCTGTCTGGAGACATTGGCTTAGCTAGCTAGCGACTGGACTGAACTAGTATCTGTCTGGAGATATTGGCTTAGCTAGCTAGCGACTGGACTGAACTAGTATCTCTCTGGAGACATTGGCTTAGCTAGCTAGCGACTGGACTAGTATCTGTCTGGAGACATTGGCTTAGCTAGCTAGCGACTGAACTATTATCTGTCTGGAGACATTGGCTTAGCTAGCTAGCGACTGGACTGAACTAGTATCTGTCTGGAGACATTGGCTTAGCTAGCTAGCGACCGGACTAGTATCTGTATGGAGACATTGGCTTAGCTAGCTAGCGACCGGACTAGTATCTGTATGGAGACATTGGCTTAGCTAGCTAGCGACCGGACTAGTATCTGTATGGAGACATTGGCTTAGCTAGCTAGCGACCGGACTAGTATCTGTATGGAGACATTGGCTTAGCTAACTAGCGACCGGACTAGCATCTGTATGGAGACATTGGCTTAGCTAGCTAGCGACCGGACTAGTATCTGTATGGAGACATTGGCTTAGCTAGCTAGCGACCGGACTAGTATCTGTATGGAGACATTGGCTTAGCTAGCTAGCGACCGGACTAGTATCTGTATGGAGACATTGGCTTAGCTAGCTAGCGACTGGACTAGTATCTGTATGGAGACATTGGCTTAGCTAGCTAGCGACCGGACTAGTATCTGTATGGAGACATTGGCTTAGCTAGCTAGCGACCGGACTAGTATCTGTATGGAGACATTGGCTTAGCTAGCTAGCGACTGGACTGAACTAGTATCTGTCTGGAGATATTGGCTTAGCTAGCTAGCGACTGGACTGAACTAGTATCTCTCTGGAGACATTGGCTTAGCTAGCTAGCGACTGGACTAGTATCTGTCTGGAGACATTGGCTTAGCTAGCTAGCGACTGAACTATTATCTGTCTGGAGACATTGGCTTAGCTAGCTAGCGACCGGACTAGTATCTCTATGGAGACATTGGCTTAGCTAGCTAGCGACCGGACTAGTATCTGTATGGAGACATTGGCTTAGCTAGCTAGCGACCGGACTAGTATCTGTATGGAGACATTGGCTTAGCTAGCTAGCGACTGAACTATTATCTGTCTGGAGACATTGGCTTAGCTAGCTAGCGACTGGACTAGTATCTGTATGGAGACATTGGCTTAGCTAGCTAGCGACTGGACTAGTATCTGTATGGAGACATTGGCTTAGCTAGCTAGCGACTGAACTAGTATCTGTCTGGAGACATTGGCTTAGCTAGCTAGCGACTGGACTGAACTAGTATCTGTCTGGAGATATTGGCTTAGCTAGCTAGCGACTGGACTGAACTAGTATCTCTCTGGAGACATTGGCTTAGCTAGCTAGCGACTGGACTAGTATCTGTCTGGAGACATTGGCTTAGCTAGCTAGCGACTGAACTATTATCTGTCTGGAGACATTGGCTTAGCTAGCTAGCGACTGGACTGAACTAGTATCTGTCTGGAGACATTGGCTTAGCTAGCTAGCGACTGGACTGAACTAGTATCTTCCTTCTGAACGGTGAGGGATGGAGACATTGAGCTATGTTGTGCTGCTTTCCACAACTATGATGATGTTTCAGCTCCATTTCTGTGTCTAACTTGGTGTCTGGCCTCATGGAAAGCTATACCGTGTGAAGACTGTGTGGCACTATTCAAGTTATTTACTAAGCTACAACCAAACACCTACTACTGAGATCAGCAAACATATTATAACTGCTGACATTGAAAACGTCTCAAATAGAACCCTATTCTCTATATAGTACACTACTTTTGACCAGAGCCCAGAGCACTATAGGGAATAGGGTGCTATTTGACCAGAGCACTATAGGGAATAGGGTGCTATTTGACCAGAGCCCAGGGCACTATAGGGAATAGGGTGCTATTTGACCAGAGCCCAGGGCACTATAGGGAATAGGGTGCTATTTGACCAGAGCCCAGGGCACTACAGGGAATAGGGTGCTATTTGACCAGAGCCCAGGGCACTACAGGGAATAGGGTGCTATTTGACCAGAGCCCAGGGCACTACAGGGAATAGGGTGCTATTTGACCAGAGCCCAGGGCACTATAGGGAATAGGGTGCTATTTGACCAGAGCCCAGAGCACTACAGGGAATAGGGTGCTATTTGACCAGAGCCCAGAGCACTACAGGGAATAGGGTGCTATTTGACCAGAGCCCAGAGCACTACAGGGAATAGGGTGCTATTTGGGACAGAACCATTGTTCTGGGAGTTCTAAGAATGTTAGTATCTTTCAGGGTAAGTTCGTCTGAGTTGAACTGACAGAAGAAGCTAAAAACTATGATGAAAATAGCAGTTAGGGATATAATGGTATGCTATGATGAAAATAGCAGTCAGGGATATAATGGTATGCTATGATGAAAATAGCAGTTAGGGATATAATGGTATGCTATGATGAAAATAGCAGTTAGGGATATAATGGTATGCTATGATGAAAACAGCAGTTAGGGATATAATGGTATGCTATGATGAAAATAGCAGTTAGGGATATAATGGTATGCTATGATGAAAATAGCAGTTAGGGATATAATGGTATGCTATGATGAAAATAACCGACAACATTATTGGGACCTGTCCTCTGCTGAATACCTGTTGTCCAGGCTGACATCACCAGACAACATTATTGGGACCTGTCCTCTACTGAATACCTGTTGTCCAGGCTGACATCACCAGACAACATTATTGGGACCTGTCCTCTACTGAATACCTGTTGTCCAGGCTGACATCACCAGACAACATGATTGGGACCTGTCCTCTGCTGAATACCTGTTGTCCAGGCTGACGTCACCAGACAATATTATTGGGACCTGTCCAGTTGTAAATACCTCTTGTCCAGGCTGACATCATCTAAGAGAAAGGATGGACTAAGTGTTTTTCTCCAGACCTGCTCAGCTGCGTTAGAGCACAGAGCAGTGTTACGTCCCAAATGGCACCCTATTCAATATATGTAGTGCACTCCTTTTGACCAGGGCCCAAAGGGGAAAAAGTGTGCCATTTCAGACCCAGACCGTATACCCTGCTCTCTCCTGGCCCGCATCCCAAATGGCACCCTATTCCCTATGGGCCCTGGTCAAAAGTAGTGCACTACATAGGGGATAGGGTGCCATTTGGGACTCGAACCAGGAGAGAGCAGGGTACAAGCCCTCTTCAGTGTGTTAAGACTAATCCTCACCTTTCACTGCCACTTGAAATAGTCAGACCTCTGTTCTCAGGAAGCTTTAATGGACTTTACCACAGTGGAGACATGTTACAAAGCCAGACCGCTGTTCTCAGGAAGCTTTAATGGACTTTACCACAGTAGAGACATGTTACAAAGCCAGACCGCTGTTCTCAGGAAGCTTTAATGGACTTTACCACAGTGGAGACATGTTACAAAGCCAGACCGCTGTTCTCAGGAAGCTTTAATGGACTTTACCACAGTGGAGACATGTTACAAAGCCAGACCGCTGTTCTCAGGAAGCTTTAATGGACTTTACCACAGTAGAGACATGTTACAAAGCCAGACCGCTGTTCTCAGGAAGCTTTAATGGACTTTACCACAGTGGAGACATGTTACAAAGCCAGACCGCTGTTCTCAGGAAGCTTTAATGGACTTTACCACAGTAGAGACATGTTACAAAGCCAGACCGCTGTTCTCAGGAAGCTTTAATGGACTTTACCACAGTGGAGACATGTTACAAAGCCAGACCGCTGTTCTCAGGAAGCTTTAATGGACTTTACCACAGTGGAGACATGTTACAAAGCCAGACCGCTGTTCTCAGGAAGCTTTAATGGACTTTACCACAGTGGAGACATGTTACAAAGCCAGACCGCTGTTCTCAGGAAGCTTTAATGGACTTTACCACAGTAGAGACATGTTACAAAGCCAGACCGCTGTTCTCAGGAAGCTTTAATGGACTTTACCACAGTAGAGACATGTTACAAAGCCAGACCGCTGTTCTCAGGAAGCTTTAATGGACTTTACCACAGTAGAGACATGTTACAAAGCCAGACCGCTGTTCTCAGGAAGCTTTAATGGACTTTACCACAGTGGAGACATGTTACAAAGCCAGACCGCTGTTCTCAGGAAGCTTTAATGGACTTTACCACAGTAGAGACATGTTACAAAGCCAGACCGCTGTTCTCAGGAAGCTTTAATGGACTTTACCACAGTGGAGACATGTTACAAAGCCAGACCGCTGTTCTCAGGAAGCTTTAATGGACTTTACCACAGTAGAGACATGTTACAAAGCCAGACCGCTGTTCTCAGGAAGCTTTAATGGACTTTACCACAGTGGAGACATGTTACAAAGCCAGACCGCTGTTCTCAGGAAGCTTTAATGGACTTTACCACAGTGGAGACATGTTACAAAGCCAGACCGCTGTTCTCAGGAAGCTTTAATGGACTTTACCACAGTAGAGACATGTTACAAAGCCAGACCGCTGTTCTCAGGAAGCTTTAATGGACTTTACCACAGTGGAGACATGTTACAAAGCCAGACCGCTGTTCTCAGGAAGCTTTAATGGACTTTACCACAGTGGAGACATGTTACAAAGCCAGACCGCTGTTCTCAGGAAGCTTTAATGGACTTTACCACAGTGGAGACATGTTACAAAGCCAGACCGCTGTTCTCAGGAAGCTTTAATGGACTTTACCACAGTGGAGACATGTTACAAAGCCAGACCGCTGTTCTCAGGAAGCTTTAATGGACTTTACCACAGTAGAGACATGTTACAAAGCCAGACCGCTGTTCTCAGGAAGCTTTAATGGACTTTACCACAGTGGAGACATGTTACAAAGCCAGACCGCTGTTCTCAGGAAGCTTTAATGGACTTTACCACAGTGGAGACATGTTACAAAGCCAGACCGCTGTTCTCAGGAAGCTTTAATGGACTTTACCACAGTGGAGACATGTTACAAAGCCAGACCGCTGTTCTCAGGAAGCTTTAATGGACTTTACCACAGTAGAGACATGTTACAAAGCCAGACCGCTGTTCTCAGGAAGCTTTAATGGACTTTACCACAGTGGAGACATGTTACAAAGCCAGACCGCTGTTCTCAGGAAGCTTTAATGGACTTTACCACAGTGGAGACATGTTACAAAGCCAGACCGCTGTTCTCAGGAAGCTTTAATGGACTTTACCACAGTGGAGACATGTTACAAAGCCAGACCGCTGTTCTCAGGAAGCTTTAATGGACTTTACCACAGTAGAGACATGTTACAAAGCCAGACCGCTGTTCTCAGGAAGCTTTAATGGACTTTACCACAGTAGAGACATGTTACAAAGCCAGACCGCTGTTCTCAGGAAGCTTTAATGGACTTTACCACAGTAGAGACATGTTACAAAGCCAGACCGCTGTTCTCAGGAAGCTTTAATGGACTTTACCACAGTGGAGACATGTTACAAAGCCAGACCGCTGTTCTCAGGAAGCTTTAATGGACTTTACCACAGTAGAGACATGTTACAAAGCCAGACCGCTGTTCTCAGGAAGCTTTAATGGACTTTACCACAGTAGAGACATGTTACAAAGCCAGACCGCTGTTCTCAGGAAGCTTTAATGGACTTTACCACAGTGGAGACATGTTACAAAGCCAGACCGCTGTTCTCAGGAAGCTTTAATGGACTTTACCACAGTGGAGACATGTTACAAAGCCAGACCGCTGTTCTCAGGAAGCTTTAATGGACTTTACCACAGTGGAGACATGTTACAAAGCCAGACCGCTGTTCTCAGGAAGCTTTAATGGACTTTACCACAGTAGAGACATGTTACAAAGCCAGACCGCTGTTCTCAGGAAGCTTTAATGGACTTTACCACAGTAGAGACATGTTACAAAGCCAGACCGCTGTTCTCAGGAAGCTTTAATGGACTTTACCACAGTAGAGACATGTTACAAAGCCAGACCGCTGTTCTCAGGAAGCTTTAATGGACTTTACCACAGTGGAGACATGTTACAAAGCCAGACCGCTGTTCTCAGGAAGCTTTAATGGACTTTACCACAGTGGAGACATGTTACAAAGCCAGACCGCTGTTCTCAGGAAGCTTTAATGGACTTTACCACAGTGGAGACATGTTACAAAGCCAGACCGCTGTTCTCAGGAAGCTTTAACCTCTTAAGGAATTGGACCGTTTTTTCTCTTCAATTTTCGCCTAAAATGACGTCCCCAAATCTAACTGCCTGTAGCTCAGGACCTGAAGCAAGGACATGCATATTCTTGATACCATATGAAAAGGAAACATTTTGAAGTTTGTGGAAATTAATGAAATTAATTTAGGAGAATATAACACATTAGATCTGGTAAAAGATCATGTTTTATTCTGTTCCATCATCTCTGAAATGCAAGAGAAAGGCCACGATGGAGGCGGCAGGGAGCTTAGTGGTTAAAGAGCGTTGTGCCAGTAACCGAAAGGTCGCTGGTTCTAATCCCCGAACCGACTAGGTGAAAAATCTGTCGATGTGCCCTTGAGCAAGGCACTTAACCCTAATTGCTCCTGTAAGTCGCTCTGGATAAGAGCGTCTGCTAAATGACTAAAATGTAAATGTAAAATGTAGAGGTTAATGGACTTTATCACAGTAGAGAGACATGTTACAGAGCCAGTAGAGAGACATGTTACAGAGCCAGTAGAGAGACATGTTACAGAGCCAGTAGAGAGACATGTTACAGAGCCAGTAGAGAGACATGTTACAGAGCCAGTAGAGAGACATGTTACAGAGCCAGTAGAGAGACATGTTACAGAGCCAGTAGAGAGACATGTTACAGAGCCAGTAGAGAGACATGTTACAGAGCCAGTAGAGAGACATGTTACAGAGCCAGTAGAGAGACATGTTACAGAGCCAGTAGAGAGACATGTTACAGAGCCAGTAGAGATGATACATTGCCAATGCAGAGAAGAAAACAGTAGCAACTTGATGTGGCCATCCTGTATCATTGAGTTGGAGCCTAATGGTAGGTCAGTGGGATGATGTGGCCATCCTGTATCATTGAGTTGGAGCCTAATGGTAGGTCAGTGGGATGATGTGGCCATCCTGTATCATTGAGTTGGAGCCTAATGGTAGGTCAGTGGGATGATGTGGCCATCCTGTATCATTGAGTTGGAGCCTAATGGTAGGTCAGTGGGATGCTAACCTGATGTGGCCATCCTGTATCATTGAGTTGGAGCCTAATGGTAGGTCAGTGGGATGCTAACCTGATGTGGCCATCCTGTATCATTGAGTTGGAGCCTAATGGTAGGTCAGTGGGATGCTAACCTGATGTGGCCATCCTGTATCATTGAGTTGGAGCCTAATGGTAGGTCAGTGGGATGCTAAAGGCTCATGTTGAAGTAATAGACAGTATTAGTATTAGGGAAAGTTTAAACAAGAGAGTGGCTATTATATGTCTCAACATCACAACACAGCCAGACAGAGAGAGAGAGAGACAGAGAGAGAGAAGAGATCCAGACAGAGAGAGAGATGTATAGTACAGTGCATACAAAATTATTCACCCCCCTTAGCATTTTTCCTATTTTGTTGCCTTACAACCTGGAATTCAAATGGATTTTTTGGGGGGTTTGTATCATTTGATTTACACAACATGCCTACCACTTTGAAGATGCAAAATATTTTTGATTGTGAAACAAACAGAGAACTTGAGCGTGCAAAACTATTCACCCCCCCAAAGTCAATACTTTGTAGAGCCACCTTTTGCAGCAATTACAGCTGGAAGTCTCTTGGGGTATGTCTCTATAAGCTTGGCACATCTAGCCACTGGGATTTTTGCCCATTCTTCAAGGCAAAACTGCTCCAGCTCCTTCAAGTTGGATGGGTTCCGCTGGTGTACAGCAATCTTTAAGTCATACCACAGATTCTCAATTGGATTGAGGTCTGGGCTTTGACTAGGCCATTCCAAGACATTTCCATTATTTAATAATGGATTTAATGGTGCTTTTTTAAAAACCCAACCCTGATCTGTACTTCTCCACAACTTTGTCCTTGACCTGTTTGGAGAGCTCCTTGGTCTTCATGGTGCCACTTGCTTGGTGGTGCCCCTTGCTTAGTGGTGTTGCAGACTCTGGGGCCTTTCAGAACAGGTGTATATATACTGAGATCATGTGACAGATCATGTGACACTTAGATTGCACACAGGTGCTTTAACTAATTATGTGACTTCTGAAGGTAATTGGTTGCACCAGATCTTATTTAGGGGCTTCATAGCAAAGGGGGTGAATACATATGCACGCACCACTTTTCCGTTATTTATTTTTTAGAATTTGTTGAAACAAGTTATTTTTTTCATTTCACTTCACCAATTTGGACTATTTTGTGTATGTCCATTACATGAAATCCAAATAAAAATCAATTTAAATTACAGGTTGATATGCAACAAAATAGGAAAAAACGCCAAGGGGGATGAATACTTTTGCAAGGCCCTGTATATAGCCTGTACAAAGCCATAATATGACATCTGAAAATGTCTCTGTTCCTTTGGAACTTTTGTGAGTGTAATGTTTACTGTTCATTTTTTATTATTTATTTCACTTTTGTATATTATCTATTTCATTTGCTTTGGCAATGTAAACATATGTTTCCCATAAATAATAAAGCCCTTTGAATTGAATTGAGAACCAGAGAGAGCGATCCAGAGAGAGAGTGAGAGAAATCCAGAGAGAGAGAGCAAGAGATCCAGAGAGAGCGAGAGATCCAGAGAGAGGGAGAGAGAGATCCAGAGAGAGCGAGAGAGAGATCCAGAGAGAGCGAGAGAGAGATCCAGAGAGAGCGAGAGAGAGATCCAGAGAGAGCGAGAGAGAGATCCAGAGAGAGCGAGAGAGAGATCCAGAGAGAGCGAGAGAGAGATCCAGAGAGAGCGAGAGAGAGATCCAGAGAGAGCGAGAGAGAGATCCAGAGAGAGCGAGAGAGAGATCCAGAGAGAGATAGAGAGAGAGCAAGAGAGAGAGAGAGATCCAGAGAGAGCGAGAGAGAGCGAGAGAGAGAGAGAGAGAGAGAGAGAGAGAGAGAGAGAGAGAGAGAGAGAGAGAGAGAGCCAGAGAGAGAGAGAGAGAGAGAGAGAAGTGATGGAGATGTAGTCAGACCTGCTTGCGGCTGGAGAGGCAGAAGAAGCAGGTTCCTCAGTGATGGAACCAGCCTTGTTAAAGAGCCGTGACCTCCTACTGATCCCCAGGGCGGACATGTGGTGACTGAGGAATGATCGCCCCCTAGTGGCACAGTCAGGACAGGACAGGACCAGACCAGGGAGAGAGAGGAGAGGGTTTCATGACGGCTGCTTATCAGATGGCACCCTATTTGTTATATAGTGCACTACTTTTGACCAGGGCCCAGGGCACTAAATAGGGAATAGGGTGCCATTTATTTCAGACAACCGAGAAGAGGGTTAATACCAAATTATAAACCAAGGAGGCAGACAGACAGCAGGCTAGAGGACAGACAGAGACAGACAGAGACAGACAGCAGGCTAGAGGACAGACAGAGACAGACAGCAGGCTAGAGGACAGACAGAGACAGACAGCAGGCTAGAGGACAGACAGAGACAGACAGCAGGCTAGAGGACAGACAGAGACAGACAGCAGGCTAGAGGACAGACAGAGACAGACAGCAGGCTAGAGGACAGACAGAGACAGACAGCAGGCTAGAGGACAGACAGAGACAGACAGCAGGCTAGAGGACAGACAGAGACAGACAGCAGGCTAGAGGACAGACAGAGACAGTCAGCAGGCTAGAGGACAGACAGAGACAGACAGCAGGCTAGAGGACAGACAGAGACAGACAGCAGGCTAGAGGACAGACAGAGACAGACAGCAGGCTAGAGGACAGACAGAGACAGACAGCAGGCTAGAGGACAGACAGAGACAGACAGCAGGCTAGAGGACAGACAGACAGACAGCAGGCTAGAGGACAGAGACAGACAGACAGCAGGCTAGAGGACAGAGACAGACAGACAGCAGGCTAGAGGACAGAGACAGACAGCAGGCTAGAGGACAGAGACAGACAGACAGCAGGCTAGAGGACAGAGACAGACAGACAGCAGGCTAGAGGACAGACAGACAGCAGG
>CM062504.1:2627053-2644553 GCA_031479575.1 Coregonus ussuriensis | reverse complement strand
AGGTTCATGGTTAAGGTGAACAGCTCAACCTAACACACCTTGTTGATGAGGTTCATGGTTAAGGTGAACAGCTCAACCTAACACACCTTGTTGATGAGGTTCATGGTTAAGGTGAACAGCTCAACCTAACACACCTTGTTGATGAGGTTCATGGTTAAGGTGAACAGCTCAACCTAACACACCTTGTTGATGAGGTTCATGGTTAAGGTGAACAGCTCAACCTAACACACCTTGTTGATGAGGTTCATGGTTAAGGTGAACAGCTCAACCTAACACACCTTGTTGATGAGGTTCATGGTTAAGGTGAACAGCTCAACCTAACACACCTTGTTGATGAGGTTCATGGTTAAGGTGAACAGCTCAACCTAACACACCTTGTTGATGAGGTTCATGGTTAAGGTGAACAGCTCAACCTAACACACCTTGTTGATGAGGTTCATGGTTAAGGTGAACAGCTCAACCTAACACACCTTGTTGATGAGGTTCATGGTTAAGGTGAACAGCTCAACCTAACACACCTTGTTGATGAGGTTCATGGTTAAGGTGAACAGCTCAACCTAACACACCTTGTTGATGAGGTTCATGGTTAAGGTGAACAGCTCAACCTAACACACCTTGTTGATGAGGTTCATGGTTAAGGTGAACAGCTCAACCTAACACACCTTGTTGATGAGGTTCATGGTTAAGGTGAACAGCTCAACCTAACACACCTTGTTGATGAGGTTCATGGTTAAGGTGAACAGCTCAACCTAACACACCTTGTTGATGAGGTTCATGGTTAAGGTGAACAGCTCAACCTAACACACCTTGTTGATGAGGTTCATGGTTAAGGTGAACAGCTCAACCTAACACACCTTGTTGATGAGGTTCATGGTTAAGGTGAACAGCTCAACCTAACACACCTTGTTGATGAGGTTCATGGTTAAGGTGAACAGCTCAACCTAACAAACCTTGTTGATGAGGTTCATGGTTAAGGTGAACAGCTCAACCTAACACACCTTGTTGATGAGGTTCATGGTTAAGGTGAACAGCTCAACCTAACACACCTTGTTGATGAGGTTCATGGTTAAGGTGAACAGCTCAACCTAACACACCTTGTTGATGAGGTTCATGGTTAAGGTGAACAGCTCAACCTAACACACCTTGTTGATGAGGTTCATGGTTAAGGTGAACAGCTCAACCTAACACACCTTGTTGATGAGGTTCATGGTTAAGGTGAACAGCTCAACCTAACACACCTTGTTGATGAGGTTCATGGTTAAGGTGAACAGCTCAACCTAACACACCTTGTTGATGAGGTTCATGGTTAAGGTGAACAGCTCAACCTAACACACCTTGTTGATGAGGTTCATGGTTAAGGTGAACAGCTCAACCTAACACACCTTGTTGATGAGGTTCATGGTTAAGGTGAACAGCTCAACCTAACACACCTTGTTGATGAGGTTCATGGTTAAGGTGAACAGCTCAACCTAACACACCTTGTTGATGAGGTTCATGGTTAAGGTGAACAGCTCAACCTAACACACCTTGTTGATGAGGTTCATGGTTAAGGTGAACAGCTCAACCTAACACACCTTGTTGATGAGGTTCATGGTTAAGGTGAACAGCTCAACCTAACACACCTTGTTGATGAGGTTCATGGTTAAGGTGAACAGCTCAACCTAACACCTTGTTGATGAGGTTCATGGTTAAGGTGAACAGCTCAACCTAACACACCTTGTTGATGAGGTTCATGGTTAAGGTGAACAGCTCAACCTAACACACCTTGTTGATGAGGTTCATGGTTAAGGTGAACAGCTCAACCTAACACACCTTGTTGATGAGGTTCATGGTTAAGGTGAACAGCTCAACCTAACACACCTTGTTGATGAGGTTCATGGTTAAGGTGAACAGCTCAACCTAACACACCTTGTTGATGAGGTTCATGGTTAAGGTGAACAGCTCAACCTAACACACCTTGTTGATGAGGTTCATGGTTAAGGTGAACAGCTCAACCTAACACACCTTGTTGATGAGGTTCATGGTTAAGGTGAACAGCTCAACCTAACACACCTTGTTGATGAGGTTCATGGTTAAGGTGAACAGCTCAACCTAACACACCTTGTTGATGAGGTTCATGGTTAAGGTGAACAGCTCAACCTAACACACCTTGTTGATGAGGTTCATGGTTAAGGTGAACAGCCCAACCTAACACACCTTGTTGATGAGGTTCATGGTTAAGATGAACAGCTCAACCTAACACACCTTGTTGATGAGGTTCATGGTTAAGATGAACAGCTCAACCTAACACACCTTGTTGATGAGGTCATGGTTAAGGTTGAACAGCTCAACCTAACACACCTTGTTGATGAGGTTCATGGTTAATGTGAACAGCTCAACCTAACACACCTTGTTGATGAGGTTCATGGTTAAGGTGAACAGCTCAACCTAACACACCTTGTTGATGAGGTTCATGGTTAAGGTGAACAGCTCAACCTAACACACCTTGTTGATGAGGTTCATGGTTAAGGTGAACAGCTCAACCTAACACACCTTGTTGATGAGGTTCATGGTTAAGATGAACAGCTCAACCTAACACACCTTGTTGATGAGGTTCATGGTTAAGGTGAACAGCTCAACCTAACACACCTTGTTGATGAGGTTCATGGTTAAGGTGAACAGCTCAACCTAACACACCTTGTTGATGAGGTTCATGGTTAAGGTGAACAGCTCAACCTAACACACCTTGTTGATGAGGTTCATGGTTAAGGTGAACAGCTCAACCTAACACACCTTGTTGATGAGGTTCATGGTTAAGGTGAACAGCTCAACCTAACACACCTTGTTGATGAGGTTCATGGTTAAGGTGAACAGCCTCAACCTAACACACCTTGTTGATGAGGTTCATGGTTAAGGTGAACAGCTCAACCTAACACACCTTGTTGATGAGGTTCATGGTTAAGGTGAACAGCTCAACCTAACACACCTTGTTGATGAGGTTCATGGTTAAGGTGAACAGCTCAACCTAACACACCTTGTTGATGAGGTTTCATGGTTAAGGTGAACAGCTCAACCTAACACACCTTGTTGATGAGGTTCATGGTTAAGGTGAACAGCTCAACCTAACACACCTTGTTGATGAGGTTCATGGTTAAGGTGAACAGCTCAACCTAACACACCTTGTTGATGAGGTTCATGGTTAAGGTGAACAGCTCAACCTAACACACCTTGTTGATGAGGTTCATGGTTAAGGTGAACAGCTCAACCTAACACACCTTGTTGATGAGGTTCATGGTTAAGGTGAACAGCTCAACCTAACACACCTTGTTGATGAGGTTCATGGTTAAGGTGAACAGCTCAACCTAACACACCTTGTTGATGAGGTTCATGGTTAAGGTGAACAGCTCAACCTAACACACCTTGTTGATGAGGTTCATGGTTAAGGTGAACAGCTCAACCTAACACACCTTGTTGATGAGGTTCATGGTTAAGGTGAACAGCTCAACCTAACACACCTTGTTGATGAGGTTCATGGTTAAGGTGAACAGCTCAACCTAACACACCTTGTTGATGAGGTTCATGGTTAAGGTGAACAGCTCAACCTAACACACCTTGTTGATGAGGTTCATGGTTAAGGTGAACAGCTCAACCTAACACACCTTGTTGATGAGGTTCATGGTTAAGGTGAACAGCTCAACCTAACACACCTTGTTGATGAGGTTCATGGTTAAGGTGAACAGCTCAACCTAACACACCTTGTTGATGAGGTTCATGGTTAAGGTGAACAGCTCAACCTAACACACCTTGTTGATGAGGTTCATGGTTAAGGTGAACAGCCCAACCTAACACACCTTGTTGATGAGGTTCATGGTTAAGGTGAACAGCTCAACCTAACACACCTTGTTGATGAGGTTCATGGTTAAGGTGAACAGCTCAACCTAACACACCTTGTTGATGAGGTTCATGGTTAAGGTGAACAGCTCAACCTAACACACCTTGTTGATGAGGTTCATGGTTAAGGTGAACAGCTCAACCTAACACACCTTGTTGATGAGGTTCATGGTTAAGGTGAACAGCTCAACCTAACACACCTTGTTGATGAGGTTCATGGTTAAGGTGAACAGCTCAACCTAACACACCTTGTTGATGAGGTTCATGGTTAAGGTGAACAGCTCAACCTAAACACACCTTGTTGATGAGGTTCATGGTTAAGGTGAACAGCTCAACCTAACACACCTTGTTGATGAGGTTCATGGTTAAGGTGAACAGCTCAACCTAACACACCTTGTTGATGAGGTTCATGGTTAAGGTGAACAGCTCAACCTAACACACCTTGTTGATGAGGTTCATGGTTAAGGTGAACAGCTCACCTAACACACCTTGTTGATGAGGTTCATGGTTAAGGTGAACAGCTCAACCTAACACACCTTGTTGATGAGGTTCATGGTTAAGGTGAACAGCTCAACCTAACACACCTTGTTGATGAGGTTCATGGTTAAGGTGAACAGCTCAACCTAACACACCTTGTTGATGAGGTTCATGGTTAAGGTGAACAGCTCAACCTAACACACCTTGTTGATGAGGTTCATGGTTAAGGTGAACAGCTCAACCTAACACACCTTGTTGATGAGGTTCATGGTTAAGGTGAACAGCTCAACCTAACACACCTTGTTGATGAGGTTCATGGTTAAGGTGAACAGCTCAACCTAACACACCTTGTTGATGAGGTTCATGGTTAAGGTGAACAGCTCAACCTAACACACCTTGTTGATGAGGTTCATGGTTAAGGTGAACAGCTCAACCTAACACACCTTGTTGATGAGGTTCATGGTTAAGGTGAACAGCTCAACCTAACACACCTTGTTGATGAGGTTCATGGTTAAGGTGAACAGCTCAACCTAACACACCTTGTTGATGAGGTTCATGGTTAAGGTGAACAGCCCAACCTAACAAACCTTGTTGATGAGGTTCATGGTTAAGGTGAACAGCTCAACCTAACACACCTTGTTGATGAGGTTCATGGTTAAGGTGAACAGCTCAACCTAACACACCTTGTTGATGAGGTTCATGGTTAAGGTGAACAGCTCAACCTAACACACCTTGTTGATGAGGTTCATGGTTAAGGTGAACAGCTCAACCTAACACACCTTGTTGATGAGGTTCATGGTTAAGGTGAACAGCTCAACCTAACACACCTTGTTGATGAGGTTCATTGGTTAAGGTGAACAGCTCAACCTAACACACCTTGTTGATGAGGTTCATGGTTAAGGTGAACAGCTCAACCTAACACACCTTGTTGATGAGGTTCATGGTTAAGGTGAACAGCTCAACCTAACACACCTTGTTGATGAGGTTCATGGTTAAGGTGAACAGCTCAACCTAACACCACCTTGTTGATGAGGTTCATGGTTAAGGTGAACAGCTCAACCTAACACACCTTGTTGATGAGGTTCATGGTTAAGGTGAACAGCCCAACCTAACTCACCTTGTTGATGAGGTTCATGGTTAAGGTGAACAGCTCAACCTAACAAACCTTGTTGATGAGGTTCATGGTTAAGGTGAACAGCTCAACCTAACACACCTTGTTGATGAGGTTCATGGTTAAGGTGAACAGCTCAACCTAACACACCTTGTTGATGAGGTTCATGGTTAAGGTGAACAGCTCAACCTAACACACCTTGTTGATGAGGTTCATGGTTAAGGTGAACAGCTCCACCTAACACACCTTGTTGATGAGGTTCATGGTTAAGGTGAACAGCTCAACCTAACACACCTTGTTGATGAGGTTCATGGTTAAGGTGAACAGCTCAACCTAACACACCTTGTTGATGAGGTTCATGGTTAAGGTGAACAGCTCAACCCTAACACCACCTTGTTGATGAGGTTCATGGTTAAGGTGAACAGCTCAACCTAACACACCTTGTTGATGAGGTTCATGGTTAAGGTGAACAGCCCAACCTAACACACCTTGTTGATGAGGTTCATGGTTAAGGTGAACAGCTCAACCTAACACACCTTGTTGATGAGGTTCATGGTTAAGGTGAACAGCTCAACCTAAACACACCTTGTTGATGAGGTTCATGGTTAAGGTGAACAGCTCAACCTAACACACCTTGTTGATGAGGTTCATGGTTAAGGTGAACAGCTCAACCTAACACACCTTGTTGATGAGGTTCATGGTTAAGGTGAACAGCTCAACCTAACACATCCTTGTTGATGAGGTTCATGGTTAAGGTGAACAGCTCAACCTAACACACCTTGTTGATGAGGTTCATGGTTAAGGTGAACAGCTCAACCTAACACACCTTGTTGATGAGGTTCATGGTTAAGGTGAACAGCTCAACCTAACAAACCTTGTTGATGAGGTTCATGGTTAAGGTGAACAGCTCAACCTAACACACCTTGTTGATGAGGTTCATGGTTAAGGTGAACAGCTCAACCTAACACACCTTGTTGATGAGGTTCATGGTTAAGGTGAACAGCTCAACCTAACACACCTTGTTGATGAGGTTCATGGTTAAGGTGAACAGCTCAACCTAACACACCTTGTTGATGAGGTTCATGGTTAAGGTGAACAGCTCAACCTAACACACCTTGTTGATGAGGTTCATGGTTAAGGTGAACAGCTCAACCTAACACACCTTGTTGATGAGGTTCATGGTTAGGTGAACAGCTCAACCTAACACACCTTGTTGATGAGGTTCATGGTTAAGGTGAACAGCTCAACCTAACACACCTTGTTGATGAGGTTCATGGTTAAGGTGAACAGCCCAACCTAACACACCTTGTTGATGAGGTTCATGGTTAAGGTGAACAGCTCAACCTAACACACCTTGTTGATGAGGTTCATGGTTAAGGTGAACAGCTCAACCTAACACACCTTGTTGATGAGGTTCATGGTTAAGGTGAACAGCTCAACCTAACACACCTTGTTGATGAGGTTCATGGTTAAGGTGAACAGCTCAACCTAACACACCTTGTTGATGAGGTTCATGGTTAAGGTGAACAGCTCAACCTAACACACCTTGTTGATGAGGTTCATGGTTAAGATGAACAGCTCAACCTAACACACCTTGTTGATGAGGTTCATGGTTAAGATGAACAGCTCAACCTAACACACCTTGTTGATGAGGTTCATGGTTAAGGTGAACAGCTCAACCTAACACACCTTGTTGATGAGGTTCATGGTTAAGGTGAACAGCTCAACCTAACACACCTTGTTGATGAGGTTCATGGTTAAGGTGAACAGCTCAACCTAACACACCTTGTTGATGAGGTTCATGGTTAAGGTGAACAGCTCAACCTAACACACCTTGTTGATGAGGTTCATGGTTAAGGATGAACAGCTCAACCTAACACACCTTGTTGATGAGGTTCATGGTTAAGGTGAACAGCTCAACCTAACACACCTTGTTGATGAGGTTCATGGTTAAGGTGAACAGCTCAACCTAACACACCTTGTTGATGAGGTTCATGGTTAAGATGAACAGCTCAACCTAACACACCTTGTTGATGAGGTTCATTGGTTAAGGTGAACAGCTCAACCTAACACACCTTGTTGATGAGGTTCATGGTTAAGGTGAACAGCTCAACCTAACACACCTTGTTGATGAGGTTCATGGTTAAGAGTGAACAGCTCAACCTAACACACCTTGTTGATGAGGTTCATGGTTAAGGTGAACAGCTCAACCTAAACACACCTTGTTGATGAGGTTCATGGTTAAGGTGAACAGCTCAACCTAACACACCTTGTTGATGAGGTTCATGGTTAAGGTGAACAGCTCAACCTAACACACCTTGTTGATGAGGTTCATGGTTAAGGTGAACAGCTCAACCTAACACACCTTGTTGATGAGGTTCATGGTTAAGGTGAACAGCTCAACCTAACACACCTTGTTGATGAGGTTCATGGTTAAGGTGAACAGCTCAACCTAACACACCTTGTTGATGAGGTTCATGGTTAAGGTGAACAGCTCAACCTAACACACCTTGTTGATGAGGTTCATGGTTAAGGTGAACAGCTCAACCTAACACACCTTGTTGATGAGGTTCATGGTTAAGGTGAACAGCTCAACCTAACACACCTTGTTGATGAGGTTCATGGTTAAGGTGAACAGCTCAACCTAACACACCTTGTTGATGAGGTTCATGGTTAAGGTGAACAGCTCAACCTAACACACCTTGTTGATGAGGTTCATGGTTAAGGTGAACAGCTCAACCTAACACACCTTGTTGATGAGGTTCATGGTTAAGAGTGAACAGCTCAACCTAACACACCTTGTTGATGAGGTTCATGGTTAAGGTGAACAGCTCAACCTAACACACCTTGTTGATGAGGTTCATGGTTAAGGTGAACAGCTCAACCTAACACACCTTGTTGATGAGGTTCATGGTTAAGGTGAACAGCTCAACCTAACACACCTTGTTGATGAGGTTCATGGTTAAGGTGAACAGCTCAACCTAACACACCTTGTTGATGAGGTTCATGGTTAAGGTGAACAGCTCAACCTAACACACCTTGTTGATGAGGTTCATGGTTAAGGTGAACAGCTCAACCTAACACAACCTTGTTGATGAGGTTCATGGTTAAGGTGAACAGCTCAACCTAACACACCTTGTTGATGAGGTTCATGGTTAAGGTGAACAGCTCAACCTAACACACCTTGTTGATGAGGTTCATGGTTAAGGTGAACAGCTCAACCTAACACACCTTGTTGATGAGGTTCATGGTTAAGGTGAACAGCTCAACCTAACACACCTTGTTGATGAGGTTCATGGTTAAGGTGAACAGCTCAACCTAACACACCTTGTTGATGAGGTTCATGGTTAAGGTGAACAGCTCAACCTAACACACCTTGTTGATGAGGTTCATGGTTAAGGTGAACAGCTCAACCTAACACACCTTGTTGATGAGGTTCATGGTTAAGGTGAACAGCTCAACCTAACACACCTTGTTGATGAGGTTCATGGTTAAGGTGAACAGCTCAACCTAACACACCTTGTTGATGAGGTTCATGGTTAAGGTGAACAGCTCAACCTAACACACCTTGTTGATGAGGTTCATGGTTAAGGTGAACAGCTCAACCTAACACACCTTGTTGATGAGGTTCATGGTTAAGGTGAACAGCTCAACCTAACACACCTTGTTGATGAGGTTCATGGTTAAGGTGAACAGCTCAACCTAACACACCTTGTTGATGAGGTTCATGGTTAAGGTGAACAGCTCAACCTAACACACCTTGTTGATGAGGTTCATGGTTAAGGTGAACAGCTCAACCTAACACACCTTGTTGATGAGGTTCATGGTTAAGGTGAACAGCTCAACCTAACACACCTTGTTGATGAGGTTCATGGTTAAGGTGAACAGCTCAACCTAACACACCTTGTTGATGAGGTTCATGGTTAAGGTGAACAGCTCAACCTAACACACCTTGTTGATGAGGTTCATGGTTAAGGTGAACAGCTCAACCTAACACACCTTGTTGATGAGGTTCATGGTTAAGGTGAACAGCTCAACCTAACACACCTTGTTGATGAGGTTCATGGTTAAGGTGAACAGCTCAACCTAACACACCTTGTTGATGAGGTTCATGGTTAAGGTGAACAGCTCAACCTAACACACCTTGTTGATGAGGTTCATGGTTAAGGTGAACAGCTCAACCTAACACACCTTGTTGATGAGGTTCATGGTTAAGGTGAACAGCTCAACCTAACACACCTTGTTGATGAGGTTCATGGTTAAGGTGAACAGCTCAACCTAACACACCTTGTTGATGAGGTTCATGGTTAAGGTGAACAGCTCAACCTAACACACCTTGTTGATGAGGTTCATGGTTAAGGTGAACAGCTCAACCTAACACACCTTGTTGATGAGGTTCATGGTTAAGGTGAACAGCTCAACCTAACACACCTTGTTGATGAGGTTCATGGTTAAGGTGAACAGCTCAACCTAACACACCTTGTTGATGAGGTTCATGGTTAAGGTGAACAGCTCAACCTAACACACCTTGTTGATGAGGTTCATGGTTAAGGTGAACAGCTCAACCTAACACACCTTGTTGATGAGGTTCATGGTTAAGGTGAACAGCTCAACCTAACACACCTTGTTGATGAGGTTCATGGTTAAGGTGAACAGCTCAACCTAACACACCTTGTTGATGAGGTTCATGGTTAAGGTGAACAGCTCAACCTAACACACCTTGTTGATGAGGTTCATGGTTAAGGTGAACAGCTCAACCTAACACACCTTGTTGATGAGGTTCATGGTTAAGGTGAACAGCTCAACCTAACACACCTTGTTGATGAGGTTCATGGTTAAGGTGAACAGCTCAACCTAACACACCTTGTTGATGAGGTTCATGGTTAAGGTGAACAGCTCAACCTAACACACCTTGTTGATGAGGTTCATGGTTAAGGTGAACAGCTCAACCTAACACACCTTGTTGATGAGGTTCATGGTTAAGGTGAACAGCTCAACCTAACACACCTTGTTGATGAGGTTCATGGTTAAGGTGAACAGCTCAACCTAACACACCTTGTTGATGAGGTTCATGGTTAAGGTGAACAGCCCAACCTAACAAACCTTGTTGATGAGGTTCATGGTTAAGATGAACAGCTCAGTGTCTGATCCATTCTTCTCCTCCAGGATCTCTGTCAGGTATGTCCATGGCTTCACACCTACACATACAGAGAGTTAGATTAGTAATTTACACACACACACACACACACACACACACACACACACACACACACACACACACACACACACACACACACACACACACACACACACACACACACACACACACACACACACACACACACACACACACACACACACACAGAGATAAGCTTGCCACTCACAGTTAGATAAGCCTGCCACTCACAGTTAGATAAGCCTGCCACTCTCACAGTTAGATAAGCCTGTCACCCTCACAGTTAGATAAGCCTGCCACTCTCACTGTTAGATAAGCCTGCCACTCTCACAGTTAGATAAGCCTGCCAGACACACAGTTAGATAAGCCTGCCAGACACACAGTTAGATAAGCCTGCCACACACTGTTAGATAAGCCTGTCACACACTGTTAGATAAGCCTGTCACTCTCACAGTTAGATAAGCCTGCCACCCTCACAGTTAGATAAGCCTGCCACCCTCACAGTTAGATAAGCCTGCCACCCTCACTGTTAGATAAGCCTGCCACCCTCACTGTTAGATAAGCCTGTCACACTCACTCACAGTTAGATAAGCCTGCCACCCTCACAGTTAGATAAGCCTGCCACCCTCACAGTTAGATAAGCCTGCCACCCTCACAGTTAGATAAGCCTGCCACCCTCACAGTTAGATAAGCCTGCCACCCTCACTGTTAGATAAGCCTGCCACCCTCACTGTTAGATAAGCCTGCCACCCTCACAGTTAGATAAGCCTGCCACCCTCACTGTTAGATAAGCCTGCCACCCTCACTGTTAGATAAGCCTGCCACCCTCACTGTTAGATAAGCCTGCCACCCTCACAGTTAGATAAGCCTGCCACCCTCACAGTTAGATAAGCCTGCCACCCTCACTGTTAGATAAGCCTGCCACCCTCACTGTTAGATAAGCCTGTCACACTCACTCACAGTTAGATAAGCCTGCCACCCTCACAGTTAGATAAGCCTGCCACCCTCACAGTTAGATAAGCCTGCCACCCTCACAGTTAGATAAGCCTGCCACCCTCACAGTTAGATAAGCCTGCCACCCTCACTGTTAGATAAGCCTGCCACCCTCACTGTTAGATAAGCCTGCCACCCTCACAGTTAGATAAGCCTGCCACCCTCACTGTTAGATAAGCCTGCCACCCTCACTGTTAGATAAGCCTGCCACCCTCACAGTTAGATAAGCCTGCCACCCTCACTGTTAGATAAGCCTGGCACCCTCACAGTTAGATAAGCCTGGCACCCTCACAGTTAGATAAGCCTGCCACCCTCACAGTTAGATAAGCCTGCCACCCTCACTGTTAGATAAGCCTGTCACACTCACTCACAGTTAGATAAGCCTGCCACCCTCACTGTTATATAAGCCTGCCACCCTCACTGTTAGATAAGCCTGCCACCCTCACAGTTAGATAAGCCTGCCACCCTCACAGTTAGATAAGCCTGCCACCCTCACTGTTAGATAAGCCTGCCACCCTCACTGTTAGATAAGCCTGCCACCCTCACAGTTAGATAAGCCTGCCACCCTCACTGTTAGATAAGCCTGCCACCCGTCACTGTTAGATAAGCCTGCCACCCTCACTGTTATATAAGCCTGCCACCCTCACTGTTAGATAAGCCTGCCACCCTCACAGTTAGATAAGCCTGCCACCCTCACAGTTAGATAAGCCTGCCACCCTCACTGTTAGATAAGCCTGCCACCCTCACTGTTAGATAAGCCTGCCACCCTCACAGTTAGATAAGCCTGCCACCCTCACTGTTAGATAAGCCTGCCACCCTCACTGTTAGATAAGCCTGCCACCCTCACTGTTAGATAAGCCTGCCACCCTCACTGTTAGATAAGCCTGCCACCCTCACTGTTAGATAAGCCTGCCACCCTCACAGTTAGATAAGCCTGCCACCCTCACTGTTAGATAAGCCTGCCACCCTCACAGTTAGATAAGCCTGCCACCCTCACTGTTAGATAAGCCTGCCACCCTCACAGTTAGATAAGCCTGCCACCCTCACAGTTAGATAAGCCTGCCACCCTCACTGTTAGATAAGCCTGCCACCCTCACTGTTAGATAAGCCTGTCACACTCACTCACAGTTAGATAAGCCTGCCACCCTCACAGTTAGATAAGCCTGCCACCCTCACAGTTAGATAAGCCTGCCACCCTCACAGTTAGATAAGCCTGCCACCCTCACAGTTAGATAAGCCTGCCACCCTCACTGTTAGATAAGCCTGCCACCCTCACTGTTAGATAAGCCTGCCACCCTCACAGTTAGATAAGCCTGCCACCCTCACTGTTAGATAAGCCTGCCACCCTCACTGTTAGATAAGCCTGCCACCCTCACTGTTATATAAGCCTGCCACCCTCACTGTTAGATAAGCCTGCCACCCTCACTGTTAGATAAGCCTGCCACCCTCACAGTTAGATAAGCCTGCCACCCTCACTGTTAGATAAGCCTGCCACCCTCACAGTTAGATAAGCCTGCCACCCTCACAGTTAGATAAGCCTGCCACCCTCACTGTTAGATAAGCCTGCCACCCTCACTGTTAGATAAGCCTGCCACCCTCACTGTTAGATAAGCCTGCCACCCTCACTGTTAGATAAGCCTGCCACCCTCACTGTTAGATAAGCCTGCCACCCTCACAGTTAGATAAGCCTGCCACCCTCACTGTTAGATAAGCCTGCCACCCTCACAGTTAGATAAGCCTGCCACCCTCACTGTTAGATAAGCCTGCCACCCTCACAGTTAGATAAGCCTGCCACCCTCACAGTTAGATAAGCCTGCCACCCTCACTGTTAGATAAGCCTGCCACCCTCACTGTTAGATAAGCCTGTCACACTCACTCACAGTTAGATAAGCCTGCCACCCTCACAGTTAGATAAGCCTGCCACCCTCACAGTTAGATAAGCCTGCCACCCTCACAGTTAGATAAGCCTGCCACCCTCACTGTTAGATAAGCCTGCCACCCTCACTGTTAGATAAGCCTGCCACCCTCACTGTTAGATAAGCCTGCCACCCTCACAGTTAGATAAGCCTGCCACCCTCACTGTTAGATAAGCCTGCCACCCTCACAGTTAGATAAGCCTGCCACCCTCACTGTTAGATAAGCCTGCCACCCTCACAGTTAGATAAGCCTGCCACCCTCACAGTTAGATAAGCCTGCCACCCTCACTGTTAGATAAGCCTGCCACCCTCACTGTTAGATAAGCCTGTCACACTCACTCACAGTTAGATAAGCCTGCCACCCTCACAGTTAGATAAGCCTGCCACTCTCACAGTTAGATAAGCCTGCCAGACACAAACACACAGTTACACACCTCTGTCTCTCTCTCTCCCCCCCTCCTCTCTCTGCTCTCTCTGACAAAAGAGGTACACACACACTCGCGTACACACACACTTACTCACACACTCAGTGTAACAAAGTCCAGTTGAGAGCCTCGGTCTCCTTACAGACCACTCTAATCCCAGTTTATTCATCAGTACACAGTTTACAGCAGCTATAAATGGTGCAGTGATAAGCTTCCTTGAAAGCTCCTTCAGCAGTGTAATACAACAGCACTATGTGTGTGTGTGTGAGCGTGTGTGAGTGAGTGTGAGTGTGAGCGTGTGTACGCGAGTGTGTGTGTACCTCTTTTGTCATCCACAGTGTTGACAGCCTGGATGAGTAGAGGACTGTTGGACTCTGTGTACTCCACAAACACTATCAGGAGCTTCAGAGCTGTCTTCACCACTAGACGAGACTGAGGGGGGAGAGGGAGGGGGAGAGCGAGAGAGAGAGAGAGAGAGGAGGGGAGAGAGGGAGGGGGAGAGGGAGAGAGAGGAGGGGGAGAGAGGAGGAGGGGGAGAGGGAGGGGGAGAGAGAGAGAGGAGGGGGGAGAGAGGAGGAGAGAGCAGAGAGAGAGGAGGGGGAGAGGATAGAGAGAGAGGAGGGGGAGAGAGGAGGAGGGGGAGAGGGAGGGGGAGAGGGAGAGAGAGGAGGGGGAGAGGGAGGGAGAGAGGAGGAGAGAGCAGAGAGAGAGGAGGGGGAGAGAGAGCAGAGAGAGGCGGGGGAGAGAGAGCAGAGAGAGAGAAAAGGGGGAGAGAGCAGAGAGAGAGGAGGAGGAGAGGGAGGGGCAGAGAGCAGAGAGAGGAGGGGGAGAGAAAAGGGGGAGAGAGCAGAGAGAGGGGAGGGGGAGAGGATAGAGAGAGAGGCGGGGGAGAGAGAGCAGAGAGAGGCGGGGGAGAGAGAGCAGAGAGAGGCGGGGGAGAGAGAGCAGAGAGAGGAGGGGGAGAGAAAAGGGGGAGAGAGCAGAGAGAGGGGAGGGGGAGAGGATAGAGAGAGAGGCGGGGGAGAGAGAGCAGAGAGAGGCGGGGGAGAGAGAGCAGAGAGAGGCGGGGGAGAGAGAGCAGAGAGAGGAGGGGGAGAGAGAGCAGAGAGAGGCGGGGGAGAGAGAGCAGAGAGAGGCGGGGGAGAGAGAGCAGAGAGAGAGAAAAGGGGGAGAGAGCAGAGAGAGAGGAGGAGGAGAGGGAGGGGCAGAGAGCAGAGAGAGGAGGGGGAGAGAAAAGGGGGAGAGAGCAGAGAGAGGGGAGGGGGAGAGGATAGAGAGAGAGGCGGGGGAGAGAGAGCAGAGAGAGGCGGGGGAGAGAGAGCAGAGAGAGAGAAAAGGGGGAGAGAGCAGAGAGAGAGGAGGAGGAGAGGGAGGGGCAGAGAGCAGAGAGAGGAGGGGGAGAGAAAAGGGGGAGAGAGCAGAGAGAGAGGAGGAGGAGAGGGAGGGGCAGAGAGAGAGAGAGGAGGGGGGAGAGAGGAGGAGAGAGCAGAGAGAGAGGAGGGGGAGAGAGAGCAGAGAGAGGCGGGGGAGAGAGAGCAGAGAGAGAGAAAAGGGGGAGAGAGCAGAGAGAGAGGAGGAGGAGAGGGAGGGGCAGAGAGAGGAGGGGGAGAGAAAAGGGGGAGAGAGCAGAGAGAGGGGAGGGGGAGAGGATAGAGAGAGAGGCGGGGGAGAGAGAGCAGAGAGAGGCGGGGGAGAGAGAGCAGAGAGAGGCGGGGGAGAGAGAGAAGAGAGAGGAGGGGGAGAGAAAAGGGGGAGTGAGCAGAGAGAGGGGAGGGGGAGAGGATAGAGAGAGAGGCGGGGGAGAGAGAGCAGAGAGAGGCGGGGGAGAGAGAGCAGAGAGAGGCGGGGGAGAGAGAGCAGAGAGAGGAGGGGGAGAGAGAGCAGAGAGAGGCGGGGGAGAGAGAGCAGAGAGAGGCGGGGGAGAGAGAGCAGAGAGAGAGAAAAGGGGGAGAGAGCAGAGAGAGAGGAGGAGGAGAGGGAGGGGCAGAGAGCAGAGAGAGGAGGGGGAGAGAAAAGGGGGAGAGAGCAGAGAGAGGGGAGGGGGAGAGGATAGAGAGAGAGGCGGGGGAGAGAGAGCAGAGAGAGGCGGGGGAGAGAGAGCAGAGAGAGAGAAAAGGGGGAGAGAGCAGAGAGAGAGGAGGAGGAGAGGGAGGGGCAGAGAGCAGAGAGAGGAGGGGGAGAGAAAAGGGGGAGAGAGCAGAGAGAGAGGAGGAGGAGAGGGAGGGGCAGAGAGCAGAGAGAGGAGGGGGAGAGAAAAGGGGGAGAGAGCAGAGAGAGGGAGGGGGAGAGGATAGAGAGAGAGGCGGGGGAGAGAGAGCAGAGAGAGGCGGGGGAGAGAGAGCAGAGAGAGGCGGGGGAGAGAGAGCAGAGAGAGGAGGGGGAGAGAGAGCAGAGAGAGGCGGGGGAGAGAGAGCAGAGAGAGGCGGGGGAGAGAGAGCAGAGAGAGAGAAAAGGGGGAGAGAGCAGAGAGAGAGGAGGAGGAGAGGGAGGGGCAGAGAGCAGAGAGAGGAGGGGGAGAGAAAAGGGGGAGAGAGCAGAGAGAGGGGAGGGGGAGAGGATAGAGAGAGAGGCGGGGGAGAGAGAGCAGAGAGAGGCGGGGGAGAGAGAGCAGAGAGAGAGAAAAGGGGGGAGAGAGCAGAGAGAGAGGAGGAGGAGAGGGAGGGGCAGAGAGCAGAGAGAGGAGGGGGAGAGAAAAGGGGGAGAGAGCAGAGAGAGAGGAGGAGGAGAGGGAGGGGCAGAGAGCAGAGAGAGGAGGGGGAGAGAAAAGGGGGAGAGAGCAGAGAGAGGGGAGGGGGAGAGGATAGAGAGAGAGGCGGGGGAGAGAGAGCAGAGAGAGGCGGGGGAGAGAGAGCAGAGAGAGGCGGGGGGAGAGAGAGCAGAGAGAGGAGGGGGAGAGAAAAGGGGGAGAGAGCAGAGAGAGGGGAGGGGGAGAGGATAGAGAGAGAGGCGGGGGAGAGAGAGCAGAGAGAGGGGGGAGAGAGAGCAGAGAGAGGCGGGGGAGAGAGAGCAGAGAGAGGAGGGGGAGAGAAAAGGGGGAGAGAGCAGAGAGAGGAGGGGGAGAGAGAGCAGAGAGAGGAGGGGGAGAGAGAGCAGAGAGAGGCGGGGGAGAGAGAGCAGAGAGAGGCGGGGGAGAGAGAGCAGAGAGAGAGAAAAGGGGGAGAGAGCAGAGAGAGAGGAGGAGGAGAGGGAGGGGCAGAGAGCAGAGAGAGGAGGGGGAGAGAAAAGGGGGAGAGAGCAGAGAGAGGGGAGGGGGAGAGGATAGAGAGAGAGGCGGGGGAGAGAGAGCAGAGAGAGGCGGGGGAGAGAGAGCAGAGAGAGAGAAAAGGGGGAGAGAGCAGAGAGAGAGGAGGAGGAGAGGGAGGGGCAGAGAGCAGAGAGAGGAGGGGGAGAGAAAAGGGGGAGAGAGCAGAGAGAGAGGAGGAGGAGAGGGAGGGGCAGAGAGCAGAGAGAGGAGGGGGAGAGAGAGAGATATTGAGATAGATAGTCAGTTAGACATTATCTCCACAAGGTGGCGATATTACACCTCAAATAA
>CM062504.1:2619553-2622053 GCA_031479575.1 Coregonus ussuriensis | reverse complement strand
TGTGTACTCACTAAGTTTGGTTACTCTGTTTGGTAATTTTGTTAGAGACTATTTCCGTATGTGAGTATGGATACTGTGGTATCCTGTGTATTGTGTACTCACTAAGTTTGGTTACTCTGTTTGGTAATTTTGTTAGAGACTATTTCCGTATGTGAGTATGGATACTGTGGTATCCTGTGTATTGTGTACTCACTAATTTGCTGATTACTCTGTTTGGTAACTTGGTGTGTTTCTGGGAAAAGGGGAGTTTAAGCAAGTTGCCCTTGGGCGTACATTACCCGTAGGAAGAAATCTGTCCTAAAAACACTAGTTAGACCTGAGCAGACCACCCACTGTATTTTTGTATGATTAGCAGTAGCTTAGCGGTTCTTGAGGCAGGCAAGATCAGTTTAGGGGTGTTTTACACTATTGTTTCATTTCTCGGGTCCTGCTCAGCCCTTTTTCCCAAACCTTTACCGTGTGTTCAGCAATAAACCTTTTATGTTTGACGGTAGTTTATGGTTGTCGTGTAGTTTTTTGTTCTCACTGTTCATGTCACACTTATAATTTGCATGAATTATGTTACGGGTCTCATGTCCATCACCCTAGACGTTTAAAGCCACGGGGTTCGTAACATAAAGTGGGGGCTCATCCGGGATCTATCTCATTGATACTCATGCAAATTAGTTAGTGTCTGGTTCAGTGTTGAGCTTGGCAGCTGTACTACCTGTTTTTTTTGTGTTCAGTATTCGTCGGCTCGTGTTGTGCTAGTTTAGGATGGCTACTTTTGAGTTGGATTGCATTTTTGGAAAACCCTACGTGGGAGATTTTTGAGAATTGCCGTAGAGTGGATCTACAGGTTTTGGCTGACCACTTTTCTGTACCCATACCGAGGGGTTTAGTGAAAGCAGAAGTTAGGGAAGTAGTGTTAGCGATATTATTGAACGAGCGAGTGCTTGACGTTACCGCCGCCTGAGTCTGCTGCTCCTGTAGGGGATGTGGTTGCTGCTCCTGTAAGCCCATCAGTGTCTGAGGACGAGGCTAAGCCTCCAGCCACATTGCCCCCCGTTATGACCCACTCTCCCCCACTGAGACTGACAGTGATGCCAGGATTGATGTCCGCTCGACACGACTCCAAATTGAGGCACAAATCAGGCAAGACAAGCTGGAGATGCGCGTAAAATGGAGCTAGAGGCAGGAGCTGGAGACGCGTAGGCTTGATCAAGAACTGGAGACGTGTAAGATGGAACTGGAGATGCGTAAACTGGAACTAGAGGCAGAAACAGCGAGGTTAGTCTCTGCTAATACTATGCCTGCTAGTGAGCCATCCTCACCAGCTGTGTCGTCTGCTACTTTTGATATTAGTAGGCAGATCACTTTGGTACCTGTGTTCAGGGAGTCAGAGGTTGATTCCTATTTCAGTGTGTTAGTACAAGGAATTGAAATGGGATTTGTCCCAGTGCCATTGCACTTTGTGAACGTACACTCTGAGTTAGTCAGTGGATTGTTCAGAGTGGGCGTACGTCCTATGTTGCCAGTAAAAGGCGTGACATTTATAATGGGCAACGATATTGCCGGAGGAAAGGTGATACCCGTATTGGAGGTATTGGATAAAAGTGACCAGTCTCTCTCCGAGGAGCTGGCACAGGGTTATCCAGATGTGTTCCCCGCTTGTGCTGTCACACGTGCTCAAGCACGACAAGTGGGTGAAGTGATAGATTTGTCGAACACGATTCTATTCAGAGAGTGTGACCCAGAGGATAGTTTGGGTGCTACCTCTGGTAAGCTGGTGCAGTCTGACCAACAGCCCAGAGAAAGGAAGAAGGATGTAGAACTTGTTGCTGAGGCAATACAGTTACCAGTCACTGGTGACCAGCTGATCGCTAACCAGAAGGTTGACATTAGCCTGGCTAAATGTTTTTCTAGTGTTGTCTCAGAGGAGGAGCTAAAGAAGAAAAACATGGCATACTTTATTGATGGTAATCTCCTCATGCGTAAATGGACATCCCATGTTGACGCTGGCGGAGATTGGAATGCTGTTTACCAAATAGTGATTCCTACAGCCTTTCGACAAAAAGTTTTATCCCTCGCTCATGATCACCAGTGGTCCGGACATCTGGGAGTCACCAAGACTTATGATCGAGTTTTGCGACATTTCTTTTGGCCTGGTTTAAAACAAGATGTGGCTCAGTTCTGTCGGACTTGCCACACCTGTCAAGTAATTGGGAAACCGAACCTGGTTATTTCCCCCGCGCCTCTTTGTCCCATACGGCATAGGTGAATCCATTCGAACATGTGATGGTTGATTGTGTTGGACCATTACCAAAGACAAAATCTGGGTAACCGTTTATGTTGGTTCCAGTGCATTACCAGTGATAGTGTATACTGACCATAACCCTTAGTTTTTCTCCACCGGGATGTACAAACAGAAAACCAACGCTTATGCGTTGGGCACTTGTCGTTGCAAAATTATAATTTGGAGTCCGCCACCAAAAAGGGGGGTTGGATAATGTGTTGGCAG
>CM062504.1:2491281-2613781 GCA_031479575.1 Coregonus ussuriensis | reverse complement strand
CCTCTCCTTCTGCCCTAATCACAGGTGTCCTGTATGTTCCTGATTGGTGGTCGTTGAGATGTCTGCTGATTGCTAAGGTGGACCAATCAGTGAACATTCCTCTGCATGGCACCACCTGTTGCTGGTTTTTCAATCTCACATCCCTTTGTATAAAAACCAGTCAGTTGTGTTTGTAGGGAAAAGACTGTTTCCGTATGTGAGTATGGATACTGTGGTATCCTGTGTATTGTGTACTCACTAAGTTTGGTTACTCTGTTTGGTAATTTTGTTAGAGACTATTTCCGTATGTGAGTATGGATACTGTGGTATCCTGTGTATTGTGTACTCACTAAGTTTGGTTACTCTGTTTGGTAATTTTGTTAGAGACTATTTCCGTATGTGAGTATGGATACTGTGGTATCCTGTGTATTGTGTACTCACTAATTTGCTGATTACTCTGTTTGGTAACTTGGTGTGTTTCTGGGAAAAGGGGAGTTTAAGCAAGTTGCCCTTGGGCGTACATTACCCGTAGGAAGAAATCTGTCTAAAAACACTAGTTAGACCTGAGCAGACCACCCACTGTATTTTTGTATGATTAGCAGTAGCTTAGCGGTTCTTGAGGCAGGCAAGATCAGTTTAGGGGTGTTTTACACTATTGTTTCATTTCTCGGGTCCTGCTCAGCCCTTTTTCCCAAACCTTTACCGTGTGTTCAGCAATAAACCTTTTATGTTTGACGGTAGTTTATGGTTGTCGTGTAGTTTTTTGTTCTCACTGTTCCATGTCACACTTATAATTTGCATGAATTATGTTACGGGTCTCATGTCCATCACCCTAGACGTTTAAAGCCACGGGGTTCGTAACATAAAGTGGGGGCTCATCCGGGATCTATCTCATTGATACTCATGCAAATTAGTTAGTGTCTGGTTCAGTGTTGAGCTTGGCAGCTGTACTACCTGTTTTTTTTGTGTTCAGTATTCGTCGGCTCGTGTTGCTAGTTTAGGATGGCTACTTTTGAGTTGGATGCATTTTTGGAAAACCCTACGTGGGAGATTTTTGAGAATTGCCGTAGAGTGGATCTACAGGTTTTGGCTGACCACTTTTCTGTACCCATACCGAGGGGTTTAGTGAAAGCAGAAGTTAGGGAAGTAGTGTTAGCGATATTATTGAACGAGCGAGTGCTTGAGTTACCGCCGCCTGAGTCTGCTGCTCCTGTAGGGGATGTGGTTGCTGCTCCTGTAAGCCCATCAGTGTCTGAGGACGAGGCTAAGCCTCCAGCCACATTGCCCCGTTATGACCCACTCTCCCCACTGACTGACAGTGATGCCAGGATTGATGTCCGCTCGACACGACTCCAAATTGAGGCACAAATCAGGCAAGACAAGCTGGAGATGCGTAAAATGGAGCTAGAGGCAGAGCTGGAGACGCGTAGGCTTGATCAAGAACTGGAGACGCGTAAGATGGAACTGGAGATGCGTAAACTGGAACTAGAGGCAGAAACAGCGAGGTTAGTCTCTGCTAATACTATGCCTGCTAGTGAGCCATCCTCACCAGCTGTGTCGTCTGCTACTTTTGATATTAGTAGGCAGATCACTTTGGTACCTGTGTTCAGGGAGTCAGAGGTTGATTCCTATTTCAGTGTGTTAGTACAAGGAATTGAAATGGGATTTGTCCCAGTGCCATTGCACTTTGTGAACGTACACTCTGAGTTAGTCAGTGGATTGTTCAGAGTGGGCGTACGTCCTATGTTGCCAGTAAAAGGCGTGACATTTATAATGGGCAACGATATTGCCGGAGGAAAGGTGATACCCGTATTGGAGGTATTGGATAAAAGTGACCAGTCTCTCTCCGAGGAGCTGGCACAGGGTTATCCAGATGTGTTCCCCGCTTGTGCTGTCACACGTGCTCAAGCACGACAAGTGGGTGAAGTGATAGATTTGTCGAACACGATTCTATTCAGAGAGTGTGACCCAGAGGATAGTTTGGGTGCTACCTCTGGTAAGCTGGTGCAGTCTGACCAACAGCCCAGAGAAAGGAAGAAGGATGTAGAACTTGTTGCTGAGGCAATACAGTTACCAGTCACTGGTGACCAGCTGATCGCTAACCAGAAGGTTGACATTAGCCTGGCTAAATGTTTTTCTAGTGTTGTCTCAGAGGAGGAGCTAAAGAAGAAAAACATGGCATACTTTATTGATGGTAATCTCCTCATGCGTAAATGGACATCCCATGTTGACGCTGGCGGAGATTGGAATGCTGTTTACCAAATAGTGATTCCTACAGCCTTTCGACAAAAAGTTTTATCCCTCGCTCATGATCACCAGTGGTCCGGACATCTGGGAGTCACCAAGACTTATGATCGAGTTTTGCGACATTTCTTTTGGCCTGGTTTAAAACAAGATGTGGCTCAGTTCTGTCGGACTTGCCACACCTGTCAAGTAATTGGGAAACCGAACCTGGTTATTTCCCCCGCGCCTCTTTGTCCCATACCGGCCATAGGTGAACCATTCGAACATGTGATGGTTGATTGTGTTGGACCATTACCAAAGACAAAATCTGGTAACCAGTTTATGTTGGTTCCAGTGCATTACCAGTGATAGTGTATACTGACCATAACCCCTTAGTTTTTCTCCACCGGATGTACAACCAGAACCAACGCCTTATGCGTTGGGCACTTGTCGTGCAAAATTATAATTTGGAGATCCGCCACAAAAAGGGGTTGGATAATGTGTTGGCAGATGCTTTGTCTCGTGTTTAATGATCTAGGTTTTTTTGTTATCCCCTAGGATTATTTTTGAATTTTGGGAGTTGTGATGGTACGTGTGTCGCAAACCATTGTGGTTTGCTCTTTTAAGGGTGGGAGTGTTACGGATACAGGTATCCTGTGTCCTGTGTTTTTCCTCTCCTTCTGCCCTAATCACAGGTGTCCTGTATGTTCCTGATTGGTGGTCGTTGAGATGTCTGCTGATTGCTAAGGTGGACCAATCAGTGAACATTCCTCTGCATGGCACCACCTGTTGCTGGTTTTTCAATCTCACATCCCTTTGTATAAAAACCAGTCAGTTGTGTTTGTAGGGAAAAGACTATTTCCGTATGTGAGTATGGATACTGTGGTATCCTGTGTATTGTGTACTCATCACTAAGTTTGGTTACTCTGTTTGGTAATTTTGTTAGAGACTATTTCCGTATGTGAGTATGGATACTGTGGTATCCTGTGTATTGTGTACTCACTAATTTGCTGATTACTCTGTTTGGTAACTTGGTGTGTTTCTGGGAAAAGGGGAGTTTAAGCAAGTTGCCCTTGGGCGTACATTACCCGTAGGAAGAAATCTGTCTAAAAACACTAGTTAGACCTGAGCAGACCACCCACTGTATTTTTGTATGATTAGCAGTAGCTTAGCGGTTCTTGAGGCAGGCAAGATCAGTTTAGGGGTGTTTTACACTATTGTTTCATTTCTCGGGTCCTGCTCAGCCCTTTTTCCCAAACCTTTACCGTGTGTTCAGCAATAAACCTTTTATGTTTGACGGTAGTTTATGGTTGTCGTGTAGTTTTTCGTTCTCACTGTTCCATGTCACACTTATAATTTGCATGAATTATGTTACGGGTCTCATGTCCATCACCCTAGACGTTTAAAGCCCTGACGTTCAGTGTCCTCAGTATCATGATACTAAAGCCCTGACGTTCAGTGTCCTCAGTATCATGATACTGAAGCCCCAACGTTCAGTGTCCTCAGTATCATGATACTAAAGCCCTGACGTTCAGTGTCCTCAGTATCATGATACTAAAGCCCTAACGTTCAGTGTCCTCAGTATCATGATGCTAAAGCCCTGACGTTCAGTGTCCTCAGTATCATGATACTAAAGCCCTGACGTTCAGTGTCCTCAGTATCATGATACTAAAGCCCTGACGTTCAGTGTCCTCAGTATCATGATGCTAAAGCCCTAACGTTCAGTATCCTCAGTATCATGATACTAAAGCCCTAACGTTCAGTGTCCTCAGTATCATGATACTAAAGCCCTAACGTTCAGTGTCCTCAGTATCATGATACTAAAGCCCTAACGTTCAGTGTCCTCAGTATCATGATAATAAAGCCCTAACGTTCAGTGTCCTTTTTGTTTGCATGAATGTTGCACAATAGGGGGTTTAGAAAATAAATACCTCGACTGATGATACTTCTACAATTATTACTGTTACCGTTCAGTTCTACGATACTGAGGACACTGAACGTCAGGGCTTTAGTATCATGATACTGAAGCCCTGACGTTCAGTGTCCTCAGTATCATGATACTAAAGCCCTGACATTCAGTGTCCTCAGTATCATGATACTAAAGCCCTGACGTTCAGTGTCCTCAGTATCGTAGAACTGAACGGTAACAGTAATAATTGTAGAAGTATCATCAGTCGAGGTATTTATTTTCTAAATCCCCTATTGTGCAACATTCATGCAAACTTGTTTCGAAATATGTATGTATGAGAACTATTTAAGTGACATATTGGGTAGATAAGTCTATGTTAGATGAGTGGCATTTTATTGTTGAGGTCCCACTTTCGTGTTGAGATCCTACTTACCTCTGAGAATGTAGTTCTGGTAGTTGTGGTCAGCCTCTGCTCCAACCTTGACGAAACACATCAAGCCTTCTGAATTCACAAACTCTGGCACCAGGTCTTTGTCATCCTACAACACACAGCAGATTGTTAAGAGAGAGGATCCCATGTCATAGAAATGGAACAGAAAGCCTACATGGCCACTTGATTTATTTGTAGCGGCAGTTTAGACCCGAAACAGACACTTCCGTTCCCCGCACACTAGCTACCTTCTCAAACTGTTAGCTAACGTTAGCGAACGTTCACGGCTAACACAAAACAAAATGGAACATGTTAGCTAACGTTAGCGAACGTTCACGGCTAACACAAAACAAATGGAACATCTTAGCTAACGTCAGCAAAACTATTTCCCTTGTTGAACGCACCTCAGCTGTATTTGTGGTTCATTGACTGTCTTCGTGTTCAGGTGTTTAACTATGACCTCTGACCTGACCTCTGTCATCCAGAGAAGACCGAACATATTCACATTCAGATCCATAATGAATGACAGTCATTGATATATGATTAGACATGCAGCTATCACGATGCCATTATAACAATAGAACAAGGCACTTCACCCCCCACAACAACTGCTCCCCAGGGGCCCAGTGTGGCAGACCCCTGCTCCGATCTCTAGATATTGTTTCTCTCACCCATCTATACACAATACTAAATAAATGACAAAGTGAAAACACGTTTTTATAAATTTTTGCAAATGTATTGGAGAAAACCCCCCAGAAATATCTCATTTACATAAGTAAACACACCCCTGACTCAATACTTTGTAGAAGCACCTGGGTAAGTCTTTCTGGGTAGCAGGTAGCTTAGTGGGTAAGAGCGTTGTGCCAGTAACCGAAAGGTCGCTGGTTTTAATCCCCGAGCCGACTGGGTGAAAGAAAAAAAATATCTGTCGATGTGCCCTTGAGCAAGGCACTTAACCCTAATTGCTCCTGTAAATCGCTCTGGATAAGAGCGTCTGCTAAATGACCAAAAAAATTAATAAAAATAATAATAACAGGTCTTTAAGAGCTTTCCACACCTGGATTGTGCATCATTTGCACATGAATCTTTTCAAAACTCTTCAAGCTCAAATTGGTTGTTTATCATTGCTAGACAACATATACTTTCAAGTAGATTTAAATCAAAACTGTAACTCGGCCAATCAGGAACATTTTACATTTGTACATTTTAGTCATTTAGCAGACGCTCTTATCCAGAGCGACTTACAGGAGATTGGAACTCGGTAGTGAGTGTTGCCACCGAGGACAGACGATTTTTACGCGCTAAGCGCTTCAGCACTCGGCGGTCCCGTTCTGTGAGCTTGTGTGGCCTACCATTTCGCGGCTGAGCCGTTGTTGCTCCTAGACGTTTCCACTTCACAATAACAGCACTTACAGTTGACCGGGGCAGCTCTAGCAGGGCAGAAATTTGACAAACTGACTTGTTGGAAAGGTGGCATCCTGTGACGGTGCCACGTTGAAAGTCACTGAGCTCTTCAGTACGGGCCATTCTACTGCCAATGTTTGTCTATGGGGATTGCATGGCTGTGTGCTCGATTTATACACCTGTCAGCAACGGGTGTGGCTGAAATAGCTGAATCCACTAATTTGAAGGGGTGTCCACATACACCATATACACAAAAGTATCTCAAAATCATTGTCATGTAGTTAATAAACATTATATCAAAATCTAAAGGAAAATGACACAAACCTAAAAAGTAACATTATTGTCATTGCCAACTATGTAAAAATAGCCTCCATAAAGCCAACAAATAAAAACATTGCAGCCTGCAGGTAGAAAATATCCTGATAAAAATAAATATCCTATAAATGAAATTGGCTACGCACGGCCTGTCTGCAACGAACTTGAAACATTGTATCAACTTAACTTGGGTCGGGTCTGAGGCTCTCACTAGTAAACCTGCAACATTGTATAAAACTATTCTGGTCCCTCAGAGTTTCCCCTCCAGTGAGCTCGGGACAGAAACAGCTGTGGACTATTTGCACAGGGGGATAAGAAGCAGTGTTTGACTTCGGCTGGAGCTCACCGGAGCGGAGAACCGGCACCTCAGATGATCTAGTGCTTGACCTCCTGTTCCTCTTATAGAATATTAACTCAAAAACTATTGTGGAGCTCCTGCACCTAAATATAAAGCAGTGACAGCACCCAAAATGGAGTACCGGAACCTTCCGGTCCAAAAGTTTGGACACACCTCCTCATTCAAGGGTTTTTCTTTATTTTTTACTATTTTCTACATTGTAGAATAATAGTGAAGACATCGAAACTATGAAATAACACACATGGAATCATGTAGTAACCCAAAAAAAGTGTTAAACAAATCGAAATATACTTTATATTTGAGATTCTTCAAATAGCCAGCCTTTGCCTTGATGACAGCTTTGCACACGCTTGGCATTCTCTCAACCAGCTTCATGAGGTAGTCACCTGGAATGCATTTCAATTAACAGGTGTGCCTTCTTAAAAGTGAATGTGGAATTTCTTTCCTTCTTAATGTGTTTGAGCCAACCAGTTGTGTTGTGACAAGGTAGGGGGGTATATAGAAGATAGCCCTATTTGGTAAAAGACCAAGTCCATATTATGGCAGCGTCACTGCATTTTGGCACACCAGAAGTACATTCATTTCCAATGGAATGCTGTGTTTGTCTTGCAACGTTGCGGTGGGTTCTGTGGGGTTGGATTCACGTTGGATTTATCTGGTAGCAGAAGGTGAATGTTGCACTTTTGTTGCGCACGTATCCAGGTGATGCTGCGTACCATTTTTTTTGTGATCGAGGCGTTACTCAACATTGACAGGAGCGCTCCAAACAAAAAGACAATGACTCAATTGACAGAACTCATTCATGTAATGAAATAAACCAGAACATGTTTCTCACAAGTGTAGCCGAGGTTGTGCCCTCTGCAAACAACGTGTCCACTCCGACAACGACAACGGTAAAAGACTGGAATAATAATATTATTGAATGCATTAACAGAAATTACAGTAACATTGTAGATTAGAAACTATAGTAACGAACGGTTAATGTACTACTGGTGATATATGTAACGGGGAATTGATAGACAACGAATGTGCACAAACTGGCGGGACAGAGCGCATTCTGGAGAGAGAAGTGCCTTGTGATTTTCATTTTGTATTAAATTTTTAAAAAATTTCTAAAAACGTAAAATTCCACTTTGACATTACGGGGGGGGGGGGTATTGTGTTTAGTCCAGTGACTGGACTCAGGCTGTATCACAACATCATGTGTAATAAGTCAAGGGGTGTGAATACTTTCTGAATGCGCTGTATCCATGCGTCTTTCAGAGGGTTGGGATAAAGCAGAAGTCACATTTCGGGTTGGACCTAGTGTACAATTGATGAATAAAGTGGTCCTCTGTAGCTCAGCTGGTAGAGCACGGCGCCTCGTAACGCCAGGGTAGTGGGTTCGATCCCCGGGACCACCCCCATACGTAAAAATGTATGCGCGCATGACTGTAAGTCGCTTTGGATAAAAGCGTCTGCTAAATGGCATATTAATACGACCACCTGCTGGCGGTCTGAATGCTCCTACTGTGGGACTCCAATCACAGGCACTATAGCATGGCATCCCAAATGGCACCCTATTCCCTATATAGTGCACTACTTTTGACAACAGCCTTACACACACACACACACACACACACACACCGTATTTGGGACACGCCCTATACATTCTCGTCAACTTGAGTTATCAACCCTTCCATCTCTCAAATGAGTCCAATGAAGTCTCTGGCATGACTGGAATGCATTCTCCATCTCCCCCTCCCCCCCTCCCCTCCTCCTCCTCCTTCCCCCCCCCTCCCCCCTCCCCTCCATCTCTCCATTCCTCCTTGTTCCTCTGTTCCAGTCTAGTTAGACACAGGGTCAGGGGGGTAGAGCCATTTCCTCTGGCCATGTTGGCACCAGCTCACTGAGAGGAGGAGGAGGAGGGTGGATGGTGGATGTGATATGGAGAGAATCAGCCTATGCTTAAAATATGGAGCGTGGTCCTCAGCAATGTGTTGTATTGGCCCAAACATAACACTTCTGTATTCAGGACAAAAAGTCAATTGCTTTGCCACATTCTGACAATTTTATTAGTGTTTACCATAGATAATATATTGGTCCTTACCATAGATAATATATTGGTCTTTACCATAGATAATATATTGGTATTTACCATAGATAATATATTGGTCTTTACCATAGATAATATATTGGTCCTTACCATAGATAATATATAGGTCTTTACCATAGATAATATATTGGTCCTTACCATAGATAATATATTGGTCCTTACCATAGATAATATATTGGTCCTTACCATAGATAATATATTGGTCTTTACCATAGATAATATATTGGTCTTTACCATAGATAATATATTGGTCCTTACCATAGATAATATATTGGTCTTTACCATAGATAATATACTGGTCTTTACCATAGATAATATATTGGTCTTTACCATAGATAATATATAGGTCTTTACCATAGATAATATATTGGTCCTTACCATAGATAATATACTGGTCTATACCATAGATAATATATTGGTCCTTAACATAGATAATATATTGGTCTTTACCATAGATAATATATTGGTCCTTACCATAGATAATATACTGGTCTATACCATAGATAATATATTGGTCCTTACCATAGATAATATATTGGTCCTTACCATAGATAATATATTGGTCCTTACCATAGATAATATACTGGTCTTTACCATAGATAATATATTGGTCCTTACCATAGATAATATATTGGTCCTTACCATAGATAATATACTGGTCTATACCATAGATAATATATTGGTCCTTAACATAGATAATATATTGGTCTTTACCATAGATAATATATTGGTCCTTACCATAGATAATATATTGGTCTTTACCATAGATAATATATTGGTCCTTACCATAGATAATATACTGGTCTATACCATAGATAATATATTGGTCCTTAACATAGATAATATATTGGTCTTTACCATAGATAATATATTGGTCCTTACCATAGATAATATATTGGTCTTTACCATAGATAATATATTGGTCCTTACCATAGATAATATATAGGTCTTTACCATAGATAATATATACGTCTTTACCATAGATAATATATACGTCTTTACCATAGATAATATATTGGTCCTTACCATAGATAATATACTGGTCTTTACCATAGATAATATATTGGTCCTTACCATAGATAATATATTGGTCTTTACCATAGATAATATATTGGTCTTTACCATAGATAATATATTGGTCTTTACCATAGATAATATACTGGTCCTTACCATAGATAATATACTGGTCCTTACCATAGATAATATATTGGTCCTTACCATAGATAATATATTGGTCTTTACCATAGATAATATATTGGTCCTTACCATAGATAATATATTGGTCTTTACCATAGATAATATATTGGTCTTTACCATAGATAATATATTGGTCTTTACCATAGATAATATACTGGTCTTTACCATAGATAATATATTGGTCCTTACCATAGATAATATACTGGTCTATACCATAGATAATATATTGGTCCTTACCATAGATAATATATTGGTCTTTACCATAGATAATATATTGGTCCTTACCATAGATAATATATTGGTCTTTACCATAGATAATATATTGGTGTTTACCATAGATAATATATTGGTCCTTACCATAGATAATATACTGGTCCTTACCATAGATAATATATTGGTCTTTACCATAGATAATATATTGGTGTTTACCATAGATAATATATTGGTCCTTACCTGGAAGAGCTGCTTCAGAGAGAACAGGGACCTCCGGAGCTCAGGTCCATGAGAGTTGTACAGCTTCTCTGGAAGAGAGATCAAAGTAATGTGGTTTACAACAATAACATCCATATGACTGGAAACAACATCCATATGACTGGAAACAACATCAATATGACTGGAAACAACATCAATATGACTGGAAACAACATCAATATGACTGGAAACAACATCAATATGACTGGAAACAACATCAATATGACTGGAAACAACATCAATATGACTGGAAACAACATCAATATGACCGGGGAAAGTAGACAATCAAAATCATAGTGAGAATAATCAGATAATCCAAAAAGGTTCATGTTCCATGCTTGAAGTAAGACGGGGGGGGGGGGGGGGGGGGCAGTATGAAAATGTATGCACTCACTAACTGTAAGTCGCTCTGGATAAGAGCGTCTGCTAAACGACTAAAATGTAAAAATGTAACTCATGGGATTAAACCTTGAATTAGCAGTTGTATTTCTTTAAATGCTACAAATAACCGACAGTATGCATTGTCCACCCCTCTACAGCACCTGTGGTTGTTTTGGTAGGCCTACTGTAGTGCTTAGTAAAGCTTAGTAAAGGGGTCATACGTATGCTGATCTAGGACCAGGTCGCCCCATGTCCACGGAATCTTATTCATTGTGACCTAAAAAGGCAGGACCTGGTCGTAGATCGGCACTCCTGCTCTGAGACACGGAGCCTCTCCGACTGTAACGTTCAGATCCTGCTCTGAGACACGGAGCCTCCCCGACTGTAACGTTCAGATCCTGCTCTGAGACACGGAGCCTCTCCGACTGTAACGTTCAGATCCTGCTCTGAGACACGGAGCCTCTCCGACTGTAACGTTCAGATCCTGCTCTGAGACACGGAGCCTCTCCGACTGTAACGTTCAGATCCTGCTCTGAGACACGGAGCCTCTCCGACTGTAACGTTCAGATCCTGCTCTGAGACACGGAGCCTCTCCGACTGTAACGTTCAGATCCTGCTCTGAGACACGGAGCCTCTCCGACTGTAACGTTCAGATCCTGCTCTGAGACACGGAGCCTCTCCGACTGTAACGTTCAGATCCTGCTCTGAGACACGGAGCCTCTCCGACTGTAACGTTCAGATCCTGCTCTGAGACACGGAGCCTCTCCGACTGTAACGTTCAGATCCTGCTCTGAGACACGGAGCCTCTCCGACTGTAACGTTCAGATCCTGCTCTGAGACACGGAGCCTCTCCGACTGTAACGTTCAGATCCTGCTCTGAGACACGGAGCCTCTCCGACTGTAACGTTCAGATCCTGCTCTGAGACACGGAGCCTCTCCGACTGTAACGTTCAGATCCTGCTCTGAGACACGGAGCCTCTCCGACTGTAACGTTCAGATCCTGCTCTGAGACACGGAGCCTCTCCGACTGTAACGTTCAGATTCAGACTGCAGTAGATCAAGTTTAAAGCAGCTGAGGAAGGTGATTCCATGCAGACAGAAAGACAGACAGAGCACATCTCCTTTCAGAGAGAGAAACCAGACATCTAAAACAACGGTCAGAAGATTATGAGCTGTGGCTATGGTTACACACCGCATGGGGATCAGTGTGTGTGTGTGTGTGTGTGTGTTTGTGTGTGTGTGTTTTGCATACACTGTGACACACACGCCAACGGCCAGATGTAGTCACAGCTGTAAACCATGCCTGGCATACTACCACCATTCACTGCTGTCACCATGGATACCAACAACCCCTAAACAACAACACTAAACTCAGATCAGGCAGTATCTAGTAGCCTATCAGGGTTCAGTAATGTCATTTATTAGGCCTCATCTGGCAAGAAAACAAAACTGGTTTCAACAATGATTAGGCCCGTATTCATAAAGTGTCTTGGAGTAGGAGTATTGATCCAGGACCAGTTACTGCCTGTTACTCATTATGATTTAAAAACCACTCCTACTCTGAAACACTTTGAATAAAGGCCTGGGTTTCACATGATCGCTTTAACATTACTAACATATTACTATCAACATAAATCAATACATTATGCTAACATCCTCACTACCTCACCTCTGACCCCTGTCTAAAACATGAGGATGTGACCTCCATATCATCAGTAGATCCTTTAACAGTGACTCCTTGATTAGCTGCTGAAGGGAAGGAAGCAGAGTCATGTCCCCCAGACAACAAAACTACACAACAAGCATCCCGTTTAACTAAAAGGACGATGACCGTTGGGTTTTTCCATAACGAAATATAAACATTTCCTGTTTCTTCCTCTAAGGGGTCAGAGTTCTGTTGTCCTGCTTCTCTCTGTCGTCGGGCAGAGTAGAGGACGGACATGGGAAATGAACAGAACAACAACGGTGTTAATATTTAAAAAAAGAAAGTCAATGGTGTTACTATAAAGATGTCAATGACACGTACAGACTCATTTGCCAGCTGAAAGACCGGTCACTGTAAACAAGTCTAGATTACTAATACTATCAAGTATTTACTACTAAGGAATGTTAAAAATGTTGCATTGTTCAGCAGCAGTGTACCTTTGTCCTGCTTGGACTGACACTGCCATCTAAGTCTTAGTTATTTGGTTTCCATGTTATGCTACAACGTCATGCATAGTGTAACACGTCGTCAGCAAAACTGATCCTGATAACGGATCCCTGAGCTAGCTGAGAAGATACCAGCTGATAACTGCACAGTTCAGACCAGGTGGAGGAAGCAGAGTCCACATTAAGACGAGCTGAGGGAGGGAGGGAGGAAGTGGGGGTGGACGAGTACAGAGGCCAGAATACAGAGGCCAGAATACAGAGGCCAGAGTACAGAGGCCAGAATACAGAGGCCAGAGTACAGAGGCCAGAATACAGAGGCCAGAGTACAGAGGCCAGAGTACAGAGGCCAGAATACAGAGGCCAGAGTACAGAGGCCAGAATACAGAGGCCAGAATACAGAGGCCAGAATACAGAGGCCAGAATACAGAGGCCAGAATACAGAGGCCAGAGTACAGAGGCCAGAATACAGAGGCCAGAATACAGAGGCCAGAGTACAGAGGCCAGAATACAGAGGCCAGAATACAGAGGCCAGAATACAGAGGCCAGAATACAGAGGCCAGAGTACAGAGGCCAGAATACAGAGGCCAGAATACAGAGGCCAGAATACAGAGGCCAGAATACAGAGGCCAGAATACAGAGGCCAGAATACAGAGGCCAGAATACAGAGGCCAGAATACAGAGGCCAGAGTACAGAGGCCAGAATACAGAGGCCAGAATACAGAGGCCAGAATACAGAGGCCAGAATACAGAGGCCAGAATACAGAGGCCAGAATACAGAGGCCAGAATACAGAGGCCAGAATACAGAGGCCAGAGTACAGAGGCCAGAATACAGAGGCCAGAATACAGAGGCCAGAATACAGAGGCCAGAATACAGAGGCCAGAGTACAGAGGCCAGAATACAGAGGCCAGAATACAGAGGCCAGAATACAGAGGCCAGAATACAGAGGCCAGAATACAGAGGCCAGAATACAGAGGCCAGAATACAGAGGCCAGAATACAGAGGCCAGAGTACAGAGGCCAGAGTACAGAGGCCAGAGTACAGAGGCCAGAATACAGAGGCCAGAGTACAGAGGCCAGAATACAGAGGCCAGAATACAGAGGCCAGAATACAGAGGCCAGAATACAGAGGCCAGAATACAGAGGCCAGAATACAGAGGCCAGAATACAGAGGCCAGAATACAGAGGCCAGAATACAGAGGCCAGAATACAGAGGCCAGAGTACAGAGGCCAGAATACAGAGGCCAGAATACAGAGGCCAGAGTACAGAGGCCAGAGTACAGAGGCCAGAATACAGAGGCCAGAATACAGAGGCCAGAGTACAGAGGCCAGAATACAGAGGCCAGAGTACAGAGGCCAGTATACAGAGGCCAGAATACAGAGGCCAGAATACAGAGACAGGCGAGACCAGAGTACAGAGGCCAGAATACAGAGGCCAGAATACAGAGGCCAGAATACAGAGGCCAGAATACAGAGGCCAGAGTACAGAGACAGGCGAGACCAGAGTACAGAGGCCAGGCGAGACCAGAGTACAGAGGCCAGGCGAGGCCAGATTACAGAGGCCAGGTGAGGCCAGAGGCCAGGCAAGGCCAGAGTACAGAGGCCAGGAGAGGCCAGAGTTCAGAGGCCAGGAGAGGTCAGAGTTCAGAGGCCAGGAGAGGTCAGAGTTCAGAGACCAGGAGAGGTCAGAGTTCAGAGGGCAGGAGAGGTCAGAGTTCAGAGGCCAGGAGAGGTCAGAGTTCAGAGGCCAGGAGAGGTCAGAGTTCAGAGACCAGGAGAGGTCAGAGTTCAGAGGGCAGGAGAGGTCAGAATACAGAGGCCAGAGTTCAGAGGCCAGGAGAGGTCCGAGTTCAGAGGCCAGGAGAGGCCAGAATACAGAGGCCAGGAGAGGCCAGAGTTCAGAGGCCAGGAGAGGCCAGAATACAGAGGGCAGGAGAGGTCAGAATACAGAGGCCAGGAGAGGCCAGAGTTCAGAGGCCAGGAGAGGTCAGAGTTCAGAGACCAGGAGAGGTCAGAGTTCAGAGGGCAGGAGAGGTCAGAATACAGAGGCCAGGAGAGGCCAGAGTTCAGAGGCCAGAGTTCAGAGACCAGGAGAGGTCAGAGTTCAGAGGGCAGGAGAGGTCAGAATACAGAGGCCAGGAGAGTCCAGAGTTCAGAGGCCAGGAGAGTCCAGAGTTCAGAGGCCAGGAGAGGCCAGAGTTCAGAGGCCAGGAGAGGTCAGAGTTCAGAGGCCAGGAGAGGTCAGAGTTCAGAGGCCAGGAGAGGTCAGAGTTCAGAGGCCAGGAGAGGTCAGAGTACAGAGGCCAGGAGAGGTCAGAGTACAGAGGCCAGAAGAGGTCAGAGTTCAGAGGCCAGGAGAGGTCAGAGTTCAGAGGCCAGGAGAGGTCAGAATACAGAGGCCAGGAGAGGTCAGAGTTCAGAGGCCAGGAGAGGTCAGAGTTCAGAGGCCAGGAGAGGTCAGAGTTCAGAGGCCAGGAGAGGTCAGAGTTCAGAGGCCAGGAGAGGTCAGAGTTCAGAGGCCAGGAGAGGTCAGAATACAGAGGCCAGGAGAGGTCAGAGTACAGAGGCCAGGAGAGGTCAGAATACAGAGGCCAGGAGAGGTCAGAATACAGAGGCCAGGAGAGGTCAGAGTTCAGAGGCCAGGAGAGGTCAGCAAGAGTATATTATTATGCCCCGCTGATCCTCTTTGGAAAACCCAATCTAGTTCTAGTCCTCAGTTACTCTATAGGACAACCAACTACAGGAAGGAAGGAAGTTGGGGCGAGTAGAGTACAGAGCACAGACAAGACCAGGGAGGAGGATGATCCTTTTATGAACCCCCATCCTCTCCAGGTCCAGGCAGGAGGGAAGAACAACTTCCATGGATACAGTAACTAAACTGTCTGTTTGGAGTCCTCATGTTCCGTTTATGCATCTGTCTATTCTGAGCTTTTTCCCCTCAAAACCAACAGTGTGTATCTTGGTCAGGAGTTCAGAGGAAGGTTGATCCAGCATCCAGAAAACGTTCACATATAACAAGGAGGACCATAATACTGTCAGCAATAACTGCAGGTTTCACACAACCTTTTCCTTTCCTCCTTCCCCTTGAGACTGGGCTGGATGCACAGTAGCTTACTGCCATTGCCAAGGGAACACCAGATACATGTACACCTTTACTCTTCAGTATCCAAAGCACAGGCACCACATCCACATAAAACCATGCTAGCTACCAGCCATGACGACTTTGCCTGGTGCATACTGATAACATGCTAGCTAGCACCATGACAACATGCTAGCTAGCACCATGGAGAATAAGAGCGCCTCCTCCCAGCTGCCCACTGCACTGAGGCTAGGAAACACCGTCACCACCGATAAATCTACAATAATCGAGAATTTCAACAAGCATTTTGCTAAGGCTGGCCATGCTTTCCACCAGGCTACCACTACCCCTACCACCAGCTCTGCACCCTCCGCTGCAACTTGCCCATGCCCCCCCCCCCCCCCCCCCCCTCCTTCAACCAAATTCAGACAGCTGATGTTCTGAAAAATCTGGACCCCTACAAATCAGCTGGGCTTGACAATCTGGACCCTTTCTTTCTTAAATTAGCCGCCGAAATACTAGCCTGTTCAACCTCTCTTTCGTATCGTCTGAGATCCCCAGAGATTGGAAAGCTGCCGCGGTCATCCCCCTCTTCAAAGGGGGTGCCACTTTAGATTCAAACTGTTACAGACCTATATCCATCCTGCCATGCCTTTCGAAAGTATTTGAAAGCCAAGTTAACAAACAGATCACCGACCATTTCGAATCCCACCGTACCTTCTCCGCTCTGCAATCTGGTTTCCGAGCTGGTCATGGGTGCACCTCAGCCACGCTCAAGGTCCTAAACGATATTATAACCGCGATCGATAAAAGATAGTACTGTGCAGCCGTCTTCATCGACCTGGCCAAGGCTTTCGACTCTTTCAATCACCACATTCTTATTGGCAGACTAAATAGCCTTGGTTTCTCAAATGACTGCCTCGCCTGGTTCACCAACTACTTCTTAGATGAAGTTCAATGTGTCAAATCGGAGGGCCTGTTGTCTGGACCTCTGGCAGTCTCTATGAGGTGCCACAGGGTTCAATTCTCGGGCCGACTCTTCTCTGTGTATATCAATGATGTCGCTCTTGCTGCTGGTGACTCAGATCCACCTCTACGCAGACGACACCATTTTCTATACATCTGGCCCTTCATTGGACACTGTGTTAACAAACCTCCAAACGAGCTTCAATGCCATACAACACTCCTTCCGTGGCCTCCAACTGCTCTTAAACGCTAGTAAAACTAAATGCATGCTCTTCAATCGAACGCTGCTTGCACCCGCCTGCCCAACTAGAATCACTACTCCTCTCGGCGGGTCTGACTTAGAATATGTGGACAACTACAAATACCTAGGTGTCTGGTTAGACCGTAAACTCTCCTTCCAGACTCACATTAAGCATCTCCAATCCAAAAGTTAAATCTAGAATCAGCTTCCTATTTCGCAACAAAGCCTCCTTCACTCATGCTGCCAAACATGCCCTCGTAAAACTGACTATCCTACCGATCCTTGACCAACACCCACCCGTAGTCTGCGTTCCAGCAGGTATATCTCACTGGTCATCCACAAAGCCAACACCTCCTTTGGCCGCCATTCCTTCCAGTTCTCTGCTGCCAATGACTGGAACGAACTGCAAAAATCTCTGAAGCTGGAGACTCTAATCTCCCTCACTAACTTTAAGCATCAGTTGTCAGAGCAGCTTACCGATCACTGCACCTGTACACATCCCATCTGTAATTAGCCCATCCAACTACCTCATCCCCATATTGTTATTTATTTTGCTCATTTGCACATCATCTCCTGCACATCATCTCCTGCACATCTATCACTCCAGTGTTAGTGCAAAAATAATTACAATGTAGTATTATGTCCTATTTATTGCCTTACCTCCATAACTTACTACATTTGAACACAGTGTATATATATTTTCTGTTGTATTTTTTGACTTTATGTTTTGTTTTACCCCATATGTAACTCTGTGTTGTTGTTTTTATCACACTGCTTTGCTTTATCTTGGCCAGGTCGCAGTTGTAAATGAGAACTTGTTCTCAACTGGCTTCCTGGTTAAATAAAGGTGAAATAAAATAAAGATGACTTTACCTGCTGCATACTGATAACATGCTAGCTACAGCCATGAGGACTTTACCTGCTGCAAACTGATAACATGCTAACTACAGCCATGATGACTTTACCTGCTGCATACTGATAACATGCTAACTACAGCCATGATGACTTTACCTGCTGTATACTGATAACATGCTAACTACAGCCATGATGACTTTACCTGCTGTATACTGATAACATGCTAACTACAGCCATGATGACTTTACCTGCTGCAAACTGATAACATGCTAACTACAGCCATGATGACTTTACCTGCTGCATACTGATAACATGCTAACTACAGCCATGACGACTTTACCTGCTGCATACTGATAACATGCTAACTACAGCCATGATGACTTTACCTGCTGCATACTGATAACATGCTAACTACAGCCATGATGACTTTACCTGCTGCATACTGATGACATGCTAACTACAGCCATGATGACTTTACCTGCTGCATACTGATAACATGCTAACTACAGCCATGATGACTTTACCTGCTGCAAACTGATAACATGCTAACTACAGCCATGATGACTTTACCTGCTGCAAACTGATAACATGCTAACTACAGCCATGATGACTTTACCTGCTGCAAACTGATAACATGCTAACTACAGCCATGATGACTTTACCTGCTGCATACTGATAACATGCTAGCTACAGCCATGATGACTTTACCTGCTGCAAACTGATAACATGCTAACTACAGCCATGATGACTTTACCTGCTGCATACTGATAACATGCTAACTACAGCCATGATGACTTTACCTGCTGCAAACTGATAACATGCTAACTACAGCCATGATGACTTTACCTGCTGCATACTGATAACATGCTAACTACAGCCATGATGACTTTACCTGCTGCATACTGATAACATGCTAACTACAGCCATGATGACTTTACCTGCTGCATACTGATAACATGCTAACTACAGCCATGAGGACTTTACCTGCTGCAAACTGATAACATGCTAACTACAGCCATGATGACTTTACCTGCTGCATACTGATAACATGCTAACTACAGCCATGATGACTTTACCTGCTGTATACTGATAACATGCTAACTACAGCCATGATGACTTTACCTGCTGTATACTGATAACATGCTAACTACAGCCATGATGACTTTACCTGCTGCAAACTGATAACATGCTAACTACAGCCATGATGACTTTACCTGCTGCATACTGATAACATGCTAACTACAGCCATGACGACTTTACCTGCTGCATACTGATAACATGCTAACTACAGCCATGATGACTTTACCTGCTGTATACTGATAACATGCTAACTACAGCCATGATGACTTTACCTGCTGTATACTGATAACATGCTAACTACAGCCATGATGACTTTACCTGCTGCAAACTGATAACATGCTAACTACAGCCATGATGACTTTACCTGCTGCATACTGATAACATGCTAACTACAGCCATGACGACTTTACCTGCTGCATACTGATAACATGCTAACTACAGCCATGATGACTTTACCTGCTGCATACTGATAACATGCTAACTACAGCCATGATGACTTTACCTGCTGCATACTGATAACATGCTAACTACAGCCATGATGACTTTACCTGCTGCATACTGATAACATGCTAACTACAGCCATGATGACTTTACCTGCTGCATACTGATAACATGCTAACTACAGCCATGATGACTTTACCTGCTGCATACTGATAACATGCTAACTACAGCCATGATGACTTTACCTGCTGCATACTGATAACATGCTAACTACAGCCATGATGACTTTACCTGCTGCATACTGATAACATGCTAACTACAGCCATGATGACTTTACCTGCTGCATACTGATAACATGCTAACTACAGCCATGATGACTTTACCTGCTGCATACTGATAACATGCTAACTACAGCCATGATGACTTTACCTGCTGCATACTGATAACATGCTAACTACAGCCATGATGACTTTACCTGCTGCATACTGATAACATGCTAACTACAGCCATGATGACTTTACCTGCTGCATACTGATAACATGCTAACTACAGCCATGATGACTTTACCTGCTGCATACTGATAACATGCTAACTACAGCCATGACGACTTTACCTGCTGCATACTGATAACATGCTAACTACAGCCATGATGACTTTACCTGCTGCATACTGATAACATGCTAACTACAGCCATGATGACTTTACCTGCTGCATACTGATAACATGCTAACTACAGCCATGATGACTTTACCTGCTGCATACTGATAACATGCTAACTACAGCCATGATGACTTTACCTGCTGCATACTGATAACATGCTAACTACAGCCATGATGACTTTACCTGCTGCATACTGATAACATGCTAACTACAGCCATGATGACTTTACCTGCTGCATACTGATAACATGCTAACTACAGCCATGATGACTTTACCTGCTGCATACTGATAACATGCTAACTACAGCCATGATGACTTTACCTGCTGCATACTGATAACATGCTAACTACAGCCATGATGACTTTACCTGCTGCATACTGATAACATGCTAACTACAGCCATGATGACTTTACCTGCTGCATACTGATAACATGCTAACTACAGCCATGATGACTTTACCTGCTGCATACTGATAACATGCTAACTACAGCCATGATGACTTTACCTGCTGCATACTGATAACATGCTAACTACAGCCATGATGACTTTACCTGCTGCATACTGATAACATGCTAACTACAGCCATGATGACTTTACCTGCTGCATACTGATAACATGCTAACTACAGCCATGACGACTTTACCTGCTGCATACTGATAACATGCTAACTACAGCCATGATGACTTTACCTGCTGCATACTGATAACATGCTAACTACAGCCATGACGACTTTACCTGCTGCATACTGATAACATGCTAACTACAGCCATGACGACTTTACCTGCTGCAAACTGATAACATGCTAACTACAGCCATGATGACTTTACCTGCTGCATACTGATAACATGCTAACTACAGCCATGATGACTTTACCTGCTGCATACTGATAACATGCTAACTACAGCCATGATGACTTTACCTGCTGCATACTGATAACATGCTAACTACAGCCATGATGATTTTACCTGCTGCATACTGATAACATGCTAACTACAGCCATGATGACTTTACGTGCTGCATACTGATAACATGCTAACTACAGCCATGACGACTTTACCTGCTGCATACTGATAACATGCTAACTACAGCCATGATGACTTTACCTGCTGCATACTGATAACATGCTAACTACAGCCATGATGACTTTACCTGCTGCAAACTGATAACATGCTAACTACAGCCATGATGACTTTACCTGCTGCAAACTGATAACATGCTAACTACAGCCATGATGACTTTACCTGCTGCATACTGATAACATGCCAACTACAGCCATGATGCCTTTACCTGCTGCATACTGATAACATGCTAACTACAGCCATGATGACTTTACCTGCTGCAAACTGATAACATGCTAACTACAGCCATGATGACTTTACCTGCTGCATACTGATAACATGCTAACTACAGCCATGATGACTTTACCTGCTGCATACTGATAACATGCTAACTACAGCCATGATGACTTTACCTGCTGCATACTGATAACATGCTAACTACAGCCATGATGACTTTACCTGCTGCATACTGATAACATGCTAACTACAGCCATGATGACTTTACCTGCTGCATACTGATAACATGCTAACTACAGCCATGATGACTTTACCTGCTGCATACTGATAACATGCTAACTACAGCCATGATGACTTTACCTGCTGCATACTGATAACATGCTAACTACAGCCATGATGACTTTACCTGCTGCATACTGATAACATGCTAACTACAGCCATGATGACTTTACCTGCTGCATACTGATAACATGCTAACTACAGCCATGATGACTTTACCTGCTGCATACTGATAACATGCTAACTACAGCCATGATGACTTTACCTGCTGCATACTGATAACATGCTAACTACAGCCATGATGACTTTACCTGCTGCATACTGATAACATGCTAACTACAGCCATGATGACTTTACCTGCTGCATACTGATAACATGCTAACTACAGCCATGATGACTTTACCTGCTGCATACTGATAACATGCTAACTACAGCCATGATGACTTTACCTGCTGCATACTGATAACATGCTAACTACAGCCATGATGACTTTACCTGCTGCATACTGATAACATGCTAACTACAGCCATGATGACTTTACCTGCTGCATACTGATAACATGCTAACTACAGCCATGATGACTTTACCTGCTGCATACTGATAACATGCTAACTACAGCCATGATGACTTTACCTGCTGCATACTGATAACATGCTAACTACAGCCATGATGACTTTACCTGCTGCATACTGATAACATGCTAACTACAGCCATGATGACTTTACCTGCTGCATACTGATAACATGCTAACTACAGCCATGATGACTTTACCTGCTGCATACTGATAACATGCTAACTACAGCCATGATGACTTTACCTGCTGCATACTGATAACATGCTAACTACAGCCATGATGACTTTACCTGCTGCATACTGATAACATGCTAACTACAGCCATGATGACTTTACCTGCTGCATACTGATAACATGCTAACTACAGCCATGATGACTTTACCTGCTGCATACTGATAACATGCTAACTACAGCCATGATGACTTTACCTGCTGCATACTGATAACATGCTAACTACAGCCATGATGACTTTACCTGCTGCATACTGATAACATGCTAACTACAGCCATGATGACTTTACCTGCTGCATACTGATAACATGCCAACTACAGCCATGATGACTTTACCTGCTGTATACTGATAACATGCTAACTACAGCCATGATGACTTTACCTGCTGCATACTGATAACATGCTAACTACAGCCATGATGACTTTACCTGCTGCATACTGATAACATGCTAACTACAGCCATGATGACTTTACCTGCTGCATACTGATAACATGCTAACTACAGCCATGATGACTTTACCTGCTGCATACTGATAACATGCTAACTACAGCCATGATGACTTTACCTGCTGCATACTGATAACATGCTAACTACAGCCATGATGACTTTACCTGCTGCATACTGATAACATGCTAACTACAGCCATGATGACTTTACCTGCTGCATACTGATAACATGCTAACTACAGCCATGATGACTTTACCTGCTGCATACTGATAACATGCTAACTACAGCCATGATGACTTTACCTGCTGCATACTGATAACATGCTAACTACAGCCATGATGACTTTACCTGCTGCATACTGATAACATGCTAACTACAGCCATGATGACTTTACCTGCTGCAAACTGATAACATGCTAACTACAGCCATGATGACTTTACCTGCTGCAAACTGATAACATGCTAACTACAGCCATGATGACTTTACCTGCTGCAAACTGATAACATGCTAACTACAGCCATGATGACTTTACCTGCTGCATACTGATAACATGCTAACTACAGCCATGATGACTTTACCTGCTGCATACTGATAACATGCTAACTACAGCCATGATGACTTTACCTGCTGCATACTGATAACATGCTAACTACAGCCATGATGACTTTACCTGCTGCATACTGATAACATGCTAACTACAGCCATGACGACTTTACCTGCTGCAAACTGATAACATGCTAAAAAATAAAAAATAAACTAAATCATCCTCTGTGGCCAAATCATAAGAAACTAAGGTATTTTACTTAGCTAACAAACAAAAGTCAAACTGGAAGGTTATTTTGACTCCAGTACATGCGGTCAATGTGGCAAGACACATGGAATGAACTCCAATATGTCTGCTGGCACGATCCACTACAGAACTCCCAGAGAGAATATTAGAACTGTACTTTAATACTTTTAAAAAGGGATTAAATTCCTCAGACATGATTAATAGCTTGTCATGACTTCATCTAGCAGCGTAGGAAATGAGGACGGATTGAGATGTGACCAATTTGGGCTGGAATGAGCTGATTTGTTATGCCTACTGCTTTGACGACCATGGCTCTGTCACTATGACGACCATGGGTCTGTCACTATGACGACCATGGGTCTGTCACTATGACGACCATGGGTCTGTCACTATGACGACCATGGCTCTGTCACTATGACGACCATGGCTCTGTCACTATGGCGGTTATGTACTCTGTTTACTGCCTGTGTGTGTGTGTGTGTGTGTGTGTGTGTGTGTGGACATGTTTAACTACACATGTAGAGATCAGAAGTAACCCCAAGAATAGTAAACAAACAAAACTGACTAGCTGGGGACCCCACAAGGAATAAGGCTATTTCTAGTGGGTTTAGGGTTAGATTTAGTGTTAGGAGTTAGAGTTAGGATTAAGGTTAGGTTTGGGATTAAGGTTAGGGGTAAAGGTTTGGTTTAGGGGTTAGGGAACATAGAATTTGAAAGGGAATCGATGGTGTTTCCCCACAACGTTAGTAAAACAAGACTGTGTGTGAGAGGGTCCTGTCATCCTCAGACCCCGCCCCCTTGTGGTGACAGCCAATCCGGTACACCGCACACACACAGACACCACACACACACAGACACCACACACACACAGACACCGCGCACACACAGACACCACACAGACACCACACAGACACCACACACACACACAGACACCACACAGACACACAGACACCGCGCACACACACACAGACACCGCGCACACACACACACACAGACACCGCGCACACACACACCCACACCCATTTTAGTTATTTAGCAGACGCTCTTATCCAGAGCGACTTACAGTTAGTGAGTGTATACATTATTTTTTTTATTTTATTTTATACTGGCCCCCCGTGGGAATCGAACCCACAACCCTGGCGTTGCAAACGCCATGCTCTACCAACTGAGCTACATCCCTGCCGGCCATTCCCTCCCCTACCCTGGACGACGCTGGGCCAATTGTGCGCCGCCCCTTGGGTCTCCCGGTCGCGGCCGGCTGCGACAGAGCCTGGATTCGAACCAGGATCTCTAGTGGCACAGCTAGCACTGTGATGCAGTGCCTTAGACCACTGCGCCACTCGGGAGACACACACACACACAGACACCACACACACACAGCCTGAGAGTTTATCAGTAGAGCAGCAGGCAGGATGCTCCAAACACAAATAAACACCATTTAGAAAAGAGGAAGAGAGGCCTTGAAGGGAGAGGAATAAACAGACCAGCTAGATCCAACTCCTTCCTGCTGCTTCAGTCTCACATCCTCAACAACACTATGCTCTGTGACACACTAGTGTCCTGTCCAGGGGGTGTACTGTACATCAAGCTGTCTCACTACAGAAACAGGAGATAGACTAGTGTCCTGTCCAGGGGGTGTACTGGTACATCAAGCTGCCTCACTACAGAAACAGGAGATAGACTAGTGTCCTGTCCAGGGGGTGTACTGTACATCAAGCTGTCTCACTACAGAAACAGGAGATAGACTAGTGTCCTGTCCAGGGGGTGTACTGTACATCAAGCTGTCTCACTACAGAAACAGGAGATAGACTAGTGTCCTGTCCAGGGGGTGTACTGTACATCAAGCTGTCTCACTACAGAAACAGGAGATAGACTAGTGTCCTGTCCAGGGGGTGTACTGGTACATCAAGCTGTCTCACTACAGAAACAGGAGATAGACTAGTGTCCTGTCCAGGGGGTGTACTGGTACATCAAGCTGTCTCACTACAGAAACAGGAGATAGACTAGTGTCCTGTCCAGGGGGTGTACTGTACATCAAGCTGTCTCACTACAGAAACAGGAGATAGACTAGTGTCCTGTCCAGGGGGTGTACTGGTACATCAAGCTGTCTCACTACAGAAACAGGAGATAGACTAGTGTCCTGTCCAGGGGGTGTACTGGTACATCAAGCTGTCTCACGACAGAAACAGGAGATAGACTAGTGTCCTGTCCAGGGGGTGTCCTGTACATCAAGCTGTCTCACTACAGAAACAGGAGATAGACTAGTGTCCTGTCCAGGGGGTGTCCTGTACATCAAGCTGTCTCACTACAGAAACAGGAGATAGACTAGTGTCCTGTCCAGGGGGTGTACTGGTACATCAAGCTGTCTCACTACAGAAACAGGAGATAGACTAGTGTCCTGTCCAGGGGGTGTACTGTACATCAAGCTGTCTCACTACAGAAACAGGAGATAGACTAGTGTCCTGTCCAGGGGGTGTCCTGTACATCAAGCTATCTCACTACAGAAACAGGAGATAGACTAGTGTCCAGTCCAGGGGGTGTCCTGTACATCAAGCTGTCTCACTACAGAAACAGGAGATAGACTAGTGTCCTGTCCAGGGGGTGTCCTGTACATCAAGCTGTCTCACTACAGAAACAGGAGATAGACTAGTGTCCTGTCCAGGGGGTGTCCTGTACATCAAGCTGTCTCACTACAGAAACAGGAGATAGACTAGTGTCCTGTCCAGGGGGTGTACTGTACATCAAGCTGTCTCACTACAGAAACAGGAGATAGACTAGTGACCTGTCCAGGGGGTGTACTGTACATCAAGCTGTCTCACTACAGAAACAGGATATAGACTAGTGTCCTGTCCAGGGGGTGTACTGGTACATCAAGCTGTCTCACTACAGAAACAGGAGATAGACTAGTGTCCTGTCCAGGGGGTGTACTGGTACATCAAGCTGTCTCACTACAGAAACAGGAGATAGACTAGTGTCCTGTCCAGGGGGTGTACTATACATCAAGCTGTCTCACTACAGAAACAGGAGATAGACTAGTGTCCTGTCCAGGGGGTGTACTGGTACATCAAGCTGTCTCACTACAGAAACAGGAGATAGACTAGTGACCTGTCCAGGGGGTGTACTGTACATCAAGCTGTCTCACTACAGAAACAGGATATAGACTAGTGTCCTGTCCAGGGGGTGTACTGTACATCAAGCTGTCTCACTACAGAAACAGGAGATAGACTAGTGTCCTGTCCAGGGGGTGTACTGGTACATCAAGCTGTCTCACTACAGAAACAGGAGATAGACTAGTGTCCTGTCCAGGGGGTGTACTGGTACATCAAGCTGTCTCACTACAGAAACAGGAGATAGACTAGTGTCCTGTCCAGGGGGTGTACTGTACATCAAGCTGTCTCACTACAGAAACAGGATATAGACTAGTGTCCTGTCCAGGGGGTGTACTGTACATCAAGCTGTCTCACTACAGAAACAGGAGATAGACTAGTGTCCTGTCCAGGGGGTGTACTGGTACATCAAGCTGTCTCACTACAGAAACAGGAGATAGACTAGTGTCCTGTCCAGGGGATGTACTGTACATCAAGCTGTCACACTACAGAAACAGGAGATAGACTAGTGTCCTGTCCAGGGGGTGTCCTGGTACATCAAGCTGTCTCACTACAGAAACAGGAGATAGACTAGTGTCCTGTCCAGGGGGTGTCCTGCTGCCTCACTACAGAAACAGGAGATAGACTAGTGTCCTGTCCAGGGAGTGTACTCGTACATCAAGCTGTCTCACTACAGAAACAGGAGATAGACTAGTGTCCTGTCCAGGGGGTGTACTGTACATCAAGCTGTCTCACTACAGAAACAGGAGATAGACTAGTGACCTGTCCAGGGGGTGTACTGGTACATCAAGCTGTCTCACTACAGAAACAGGAGATAGACTAGTGTCCTGTCCAGGGGGTGTACTGGTACATCAAGCTGCCTCACTACAGAAACAGGAGATAGACTAGTGTCCTGTCCAGGGGGTGTACTGGTACATCAAGCTGTCTCACTACAGAAACAGGAGATAGACTAGTGTCCTGTCCAGGGGGTGTACTGGTACATCAAGCTGTCTCACTACAGAAACAGGAGATAGACTAGTGTCCTGTCCAGGGGGTGTACTATACATCAAGCTGTCTCACTACAGAAACAGGAGATAGACTAGTGTCCTGTCCAGGGGGTGTCCTGCTGCCTCACTACAGAAACAGGAGATAGACTAGTGTCCTGTCCAGGGGGTGTACTGGTACATCAAGCTGTCTCACTACAGAAACAGGAGATAGACTAGTGTCCTGTCCAGGGGGTGTACTATACATCAAGCTGTCTAACTACAGAAACAGGAGATAGACTAGTGTCCTGTCCAGGGGGTGTACTGGTACATCAAGCTGTCTCACTACAGAAACAGGAGATAGACTAGTGTCCTGTGTCACGTTCGTCTACTAATGAGGAAGCGGACCAAAGCGCAGCGTTGCGAGTGAACATGATTTTAATAAAGAAGCACGTAACTACAAAACAAAAGACGAATCGTGAAGTCCAAACAAACAATGACTGACACGAAAACACTGGAAACAGGAAACAAAAACCCACAAACACAAGGTGAAAACTGACAGTTTAAATATGGCTCCCAATCAGAGATAACGAGCCGACAGCTGACACTCGTTACCTCCGATTGGGAGTCATCGACGACAACATACAACATAGAAATACAACCACCAGACCTGCAGACATAGAAATACACCCAACAGACTACCAACATAGAAAAACACCCAAATCCCCAACAAAACAACATACACTCTAGCTCACAATACCAAGTCCTAGAGCCAGAGTGTCACATCCTGTCCAGGGGGTGTACTGGTACATCAAGCTGTCTCACTACAGAAACAGGAGATAGACTAGTGTCCTGTCCAGGGGGTGTACTGGTACATCAAGCTGTCTCACTACAGAAACAGGAGATAGACTAGTGTCCTGTCCAGGGGGTGTACTGGTACATCAAGCTGTCTCACTACAGAAACAGGAGATAGACTAGTGTCCTGTCCAGGGGATGTACTGTACATCAAGCTGTCTCACTACAGAAACAGGAGATAGACTAGTGTCCTGTCCAGAGGGTGTACTGGTACATCAATCTGCCTCACTACAGAAACAGGAGATAGACTAGTGTCCTGTCCAGGGGGTGTCCTGTACATCAAGCTGTCTCACTACAGAAACAGGAGATAGACTAGTGTCCTGTCCAGGGGATGTACTGTACATCAAGCTGTCTCACTACAGAAACAGGAGATAGACTAGTGTCCTGTCCAGGGGGTGTACTGTACATCAAGCTGTCTCACTACAGAAACAGGAGATAGACTAGTGTCCTGTCCAGGGGGTGTACTGTACATCAAGCTGTCTCACTACAGAAACAGGAGATAGACTCCTGCGCTATGGGCCATTCTGCCTCGGACAATGAATACTTACTCATACAGAATGGTGGGAAATTCTTAGACTAGTCTAATATATTATTTATTAATACAGGATTATATAAAATGAAGTCAAACGCTCTCTACTGTCATGTGACAGTGGCTGACCAGCAGTAGGCTACAGTCCTCAATACAATAACAGAGACTGGTGGGAACTGATTACATCAGTCTAATATCACATGATATGATTACAGCGATGCCAAGTCCTCTTCACTGGCCCTGTCATGTGATTACATCAGTCTAATATCACATGATATGATTACAGCGATGCCAAGTCCTCTTCACTGGCCCTGTCATGTGATTACATCAGTCTAATATCACATGATATGATTACAGCGATGCCAAGTCCTCTTCACTGGCCCTGTCATGTGATTACATCAGTATAATATCACATTATATGATTACAGCGATGCCAAGTCCTCTTCACTGGCCCTGTCATGTGATTACATCAGTATAATATCACATTATATGATTACAGCGATGCCAAGTCCTCTTCACTGGCCCTGTCATGTGATTACATCAGTCTAATATCACATGATATGATTACAGCGATGCCAAGTCCTCTTCACTGGCCCTGTAATATAATAATAATAATAATATAATAATAATATGCCATTTAGCAGACGCTTTTATCCAAAGCGACTTACAGTCATGCGTGCATACATTTTTTTTGTGTATGGGGGTGGTCCCGGGGATCGAACCCACTACCTTGGCGTTACAAGCGCCGTGCTCTACCAGCTGAGCTACAGAGGACCCTGTCATGTGATTACATCAGTCTAATATCACATTATATGATTACAGCGATGCCAAGTCCTCTTCACTGGCCCTGTCATGTGATACTGGATGTGTCCTATGGCATCCTATTCCCTATATAGTGCACTACTATTGACCAGAGCCCTATGGGCCCAGCACTATAAAGGGAATAGGGTATCATTTGGGACTAAGACACTGGCCATCAGCAGTAAAGATTTATTTCCCCAAGTCAGAGTTTATAAATAAGAGTCTGACACACGGATGATGTCCAACTATTTCCAGCTCGGCCTTTTAGGATTTCTGTTGCTCTGGGCTTTTTCCTTTACGCATGTGGGCATCAGATCCATGTCTCAGGAGTCCAATATACTATATTATCCACAGACATTACATCTATGATCTTAAAAATAAAAAAATAAAATTAACCTTTATTTAACGAGAGAGAGAGAGACTAGGGGATCACTTGTGGTCAGAAAAGAGAGAGAGAGTGGGAGAGTGAGTGAGTGAGTGAGTGAGTGAGTGAGTGGGAGAGTGAGTGAGTGAGTGGGAGAGTGAGTGAGTGAGTGGGAGAGTGAGTGAGTGAGTGAGTGAGTGAGTGGGAGAGTGAGTGGGTGAGTGGGAGAGTGAGTGGGAGAGTGAGTGGGAGAGTGAGTGAGAGAGAGAGAGAGAGAGAGAGAGAGAGAGAGAGAGAGAGAGAGAGAGAGAGAGAGAGAGAGAGAGAGAGAGAGAGAGAGAGAGAGAGAGAGAGAGAGAGAGAGAGAGAGAGAGAGAGTGAGTGAGTGAGAATCACTTGTGGTCAGAAGAGCGAGAGCAAGTGGTCAGAGCAGAGCAGAGCTGGTCATCAGCACATTCCTAGAGTCAGACACAATGAGTTCAGCCAGGGTGAGATGAGATGTACCTGGAGTCCAGAGGGACAGGATGAAGGCTGATAGCCAAGAGACAAACCTTCATTCTGGTGTCAGGGAGTGTTGTCTGAGGATAATATAGTAGATCATAGATGTAATGTCTGTGGATAATATAGTAGATCATAGATGTCATGTCTGTGGATAATATAGTAGATCATAGATGTAATGTCTGTGGATAATATAGTAGATCATAGATGTAATGTCTGTGGATAATATAGTGGATCATAGATGTAATGTCTGTGGATAATATAGTAGATCATAGATGTAATGTCTGTGGATAATATAGTAGATCATAGATGTAATGTCTGTGGATAATATAGTGGATCATAGATGTAATGTCTGTGGATAATATAGTAGATCATAGATGTAATGTCTGTGGATAATATAGTAGATCATAGATGTAATGTCTGTGGATAATATAGTAGATCATAGATGTAATGTCTGTGGATAATATAGTAGATCATAGATGTAATGTCTGTGGATAATATGTTTGGTGGATCTAACCCCAGCCAGTCTAGTGGATCTAACCCCAGCCAGTCTAGTGGATCTAACCCCAGCCAGTCTAGTGGATCTAACCCCAGCCAGTCTAGTGGATCTAACCCCAGCCAGTCTAGTGGATCTAACCCCAGCCAGTCTAGTGGATCTAACCCCAGCCAGTCTCTTCAGGTGGATGAGAAAATATAATAAGAATGGAGATACTACAGGATACTACAGGATACTACAGGATTCTACAGGATTCTGCAGGATACTACAGGATACTACAGGATTCTACAGGATACTACAGGATACTGCAGGATTCTACAGGATACTACAGGATACTACAGGATACTGCAGGATACTACAGGATACTACAGGATTCTGCAGGATACTACAGGATTCTGCAGGATACTGCAGGATACTACAGGATTCTGCAGGATTCTACAGGATTCTACAGGATACTACAGGATACTACAGGATTCTGCAGGATACTGCAGGATACTACAGGATACTACAGGATTCTGCAGGATACTACAGGATTCTGCAGGATACTGCAGGATACTACAGGATTCTGCAGGATTCTACAGGATTCTACAGGATACTACAGGATACTACAGGATTCTGCAGGATACTGCAGGATACTACAGGATACTACAGGATTCTACAGGATTCTACAAGATACTACAGGATATTGTGTTTGAACCAGTGAAACAGAGAGAGATCCCTCAGACACCGCAGCATCACTTCTAATCCAGTTTTGTGTTAGTCTCCCAGAGGAGAGGGCTTTGACAGGGCAGGAGGGAGAAGGGAGGGGTGAGGAGGAGGAAGAGGAGAAGGGAGGGGTGAAGAGGAGGAAGAGAAGAAGGAGAGGGCTTCTGACAGGGCAGGAGGGAGAAGGGAGGGGTGAGGAGGAGGAAGAGGAGAAGGGAGGGGTGAGGAGGAGGAAGAGGAGAAGGGAGGGGTGAGGAGGAGGAAGAGGAGAAGGGAGGGGTGAAGAGGAGAAGGGAGGGGTGAGGAGGAGGAAGAGGAGAAGGAAGAGGAGAAGGGAGGGGTGAGGGGGAGGAAGAGGAGAAGGTAGGGGTGAGGGGGAGGAAGAGGAGAAGGAGGGGTGAGGAGGAAGAAGAGGATGAAGAGAGGGCTTCTTACAGGGTAGGAGGGGTGGGGCGGTGAGGGAGGAAGAGGAGGTGGAACCAGGCAAGAAATTAAAGCCGCAATATGTAACTTTTTGGGTGACCCGACCAAATTCACATAGAAATGTGTCTTATAGATCTGTCATTCTCATTAAAACAAAGTCTAAGAAGCGGTAGATCTGTTCTATGTTTCCCGTTCTTAAGTTTCGTCTTTTATTTTGGGTTTTGTACACCAGCTTCAAAACTGCTGAAAATACAATATTTGTAGTTATAAAAAATATATTTCACAGCGGTTTAGATGGTACAATGATTCTCTACACTATACTTCCTTGTTTTGTCACATAAACTGAAATTAGGAGAACTATTAGAATTTTAGCAACCACGAAATGGCGGAGCCTGACAGCGGGGAGGAGGTCTAGAGTCTACACCAGACCTGGGATCAGATATCCTGACAGCGGGGAGGAGGTCTAGAGTCTACACCAGACCTGGGATCAGATATCCTGACAGCGGGGAGGAGGTCTAGAGTCTACACCAGACCTGGGATCAGATATCCTGACAGCAGGGAGGAGGTCTAGAGTCTACACCAGACCTGGGATCAGATATCCTGACAGCGGGGAGGTCTAGAGTCTACACCAGACCTGGGATCAGATATCCTGACAGCGGGGAGGTCTAGAGTCTACACCAGACCTGGGATCAGATATCCTGACAGCAGGGAGGAGGTCTAGAGTCTACACCAGACCTGGGATCAGATACTATTTTAAATCGTTCAAATACTTTGAGCGTTTGCTCTAGCCTGTCTGGAGTCTCAGATGGGCGGGGTTTCCAGTTTTGGAACTATTTTATTGGTCCACTAAGTCAGGCAATCTAAAAATCAAGCACATATAAAGCATTTGAAATGATTTCAAAATAGTTTTTAAACCCAGGTCTGGACACATGCATGTTTCTACACAAAGAGAGAGGGGCAGGTGGAGACCATGTTGGAGACAGTGTCTCCAGCATCATGGACACACAGAGATCCTCTGCTGAGGTTAAAGCCACCGAGACGGAGTAGACTGAAGGCTGGGAGAACAGTAGGAGACAGGACCTAAAAAAAAGGTCACAGGTCAAAGGTCACAGATGTGATACCTCAGATCACTCTGGTGGTCCAGGCTGTGTCCCAAACTGCACACTATTCCCTTAATAGTGCACTATGGGCTCTGGTCCAAAGTAGTGCACTACATATGCATTTGGGATACGCCCAGCCTCAAGGTAAGACTCAATATATAAAAACAAACCTCCATATAAGGAAACAACCCCAAAACAACACAGAGACCTGGGTCATTAAAACAAGAGCTGCATTCTTGTATGAGCTGCCAGACATGCAGCAGAGCAGACCAATCTGAATTATTCCCACAATCTGGAGGACCAACGCTGAGGTGAAGTGTGTATCCCAAATGGCACCCTAATTCACCATTGGACCTGGTCAAAAGCAGTGCACTACATAGGGAATAGGGGTGCCATTTTGGGGGGGGGGGGGGGGCGCAAGAGGAGGTTAGGTTCAGCAGCTGTCGAAGGCCAGACTGATAATGAAATCTGATGGTTTGGCTAGTCGCCCCATCAGAAGAGTCGGGAGCCCGTTACTACCTACCTTCTGATATACCGGAGCCCTACCCAGTCTCCAGCCATAGGCCTGCTCTCCCAAATCACACCCTATTCACCTTACAGTTAGGGTTAGGGTTAGGCTGTGACCACAGGGTTAGGGTTAGGCTGTGACCACAGGGTTAGGGTTAGGCTGTGACCACAGGGTTAGGGTTAGGCTGTGACCACAGGGTTAGGGTTAGGCTGTGACCACAGGGTTAGGGTTAGGCTGTGACCACAGGGTTAGGGTTAGGCTGTGACCACAGGGTTAGGGTTAGGGTTAGGCTGTGACCACAGGGTTAGGGTTAGGGTGTGACCACAGGGTTAGGGTTAGGCTGTGACCACAGGGTTAGGGTTAGGCTGTGACCACAGGGTTAGGGTTAGGCTGTGACCACAGGGTTAGGGTTAGGCTGTGACCACAGGGTTAGGGTTAGGCTGTGACCACAGGGTTAGGGTTAGGCTGATATACCGGAGCCCTACCCAGTCTACAGCCATAGGCCTGCTCTCCCAAATCACACCCTATTCCCCTTACAGTTAGGGTTGACCGTAAGGGAACACCAGATTGGTTCAAAGCAAACCATTGGCCAGTCAACAAAAAGATTCAGCCAAAACATCCAATACAATCTCTCCCTCAGGAGGTGGGAGGTACCTGGGCTAATTTGATTGGACAGCAACCTGTTCCTGTTTAGTATTTGATTGGACGACAGCCTGTTCTGTTGAGCTTCGCCAAGAGCAGCAAGGTCAGGAAGAACTCTGTCAGTCCTGCCAGCGTTTTAAATTTGTGATAAGCGCTTAAGTTAATGTTATTACACACTGACCTGCTCTCTAGAAAACACACAATGGGGAAAGCATTCTAACCATACTGGGCCCTGGAGCCTGGCAGGGTGGGGGGGGGGGGGGAAACAGTGCCTCAGGTCAAACCTGGGCCAGGCCTGTTAAGTGAAGGGACCGCAGGGAGAAGACCCCACCAGTCAGTTCACATTACATTTACTTTTTAGGAAACAGAATTTGACCAGTTGAACGAAAACACACTGAATGTGTTACAACTACAGGACTAATGAACAGTAAATGACCTGGGGGTGGGGGGGAATCTGACTGGATACCTGCTCCACTCTCACCTGATCTGACATCTGACTGGATACCTGCTCCACTCTCACCTGATCTGACCGTTGTTATGTCATGTTTAGGCTACAGGTGGACGACGCATCTGGATACACTCCAAATCGACAGCACTCCATACATTCAACAGGTCAGCTCACGTCGTCGTTCAAGACTCATGTGCAGAGCACCCATGGAGAAGGAGTGGCTGTTTCTCTACTTTCTGGTTTCCCACAACAACAATCTAAGTATGTTGTGGGTGTTTCTAAATAGCAGAGCACACCATCATATTTCTCATATCGCTTACCACTGTGTATGCTGCCAACTCTCTGGCCTCTGAGTCCAAGCCAGAGGATATACAGTGCATTCGGAAAGTATTCAGACCTTGATTTCTTCCCCATTTTGTTACGTTACAGCCTTATTCTAAAATTGATTAAATCTTTTTTTTTTTTTTCCTCATCAATTTACACACAATACCCCATAATGACAAAGCAAAAAACAGGTTTGTAGAATACTTATGAAATATCACATTTACATAAGTATTCAGACCCTTTACTCAGTACTTTGTTGAAGCACCTTTGGCAGCGATTACAGCCTGGAGTCTTCTTGGGTATGACGCGACAAGCTTGGCACACCTGTATTTGGGGAGTTTCTCCCATTCTTCTCTGCAGATCCTCTCAAGCTCTGTCAGGTTGAATTGGGAGGATCGCTGCACAGCTATTTTCAGGTCTCTCCAGAGATGTTCGATCGGGTTCAAGTCCGGGCTCTGGCTGGGCCACTCAAGGACATTCAGAGACTTGTCCTGAAGCCACTCCTGCGTTGTCTTGGCTGTGTGCTTAGGGTCGTTGTCCTGTTGGAAGGTGAACCTTCACCCCAGTCTGAGGTCCTGAGCGCTCTGGAGCAGGTTTTCATCAAGGATCTCTCTGTACTTTGCTCCGTTCATCTTTCCCTCGATCCTGACTAGTCTCCCAGTCCCTGCCGCTGAAAAACATCCCCACAGCATGATGCTGCCACCACCATGCTTCACCGTAGGGATGGTGCCATGTTTCCTCCAGACATGACGCTTGACATTCAGGCCAAAGAGTTCAATCTTGGTTTCATCAGACCAGAGAATCTTGTTTCTCATGGTCTGAGATTCCTTTAGGTGCCTTTAGGCAAACTCCAAAAATCTCAAGGATGATCAATGGAAACAGGATGCACCTGAGCTCAATTTTGAGTCTCACAGCAAAGGGTCTGAATACATTTGTTTTTTATTTTTAATACATTTGCAAACATTTCTAAAAACCAGTTATCGCTTTGTCTTTATGGGGTATTATGTGTAGGTTGATGAGGAAATGTTTTTATTTAATCCATTTTAGAATAAGGCTGTAATGTAACGCAATATAGAAGAAGGGAAGGGGTCTGAATACTTTCCGAATGCACTGCTCCAGAGCGCTCAGGACCTCAGACTGGGGTGAAGGTTCAGAGACTAGAGTTAGGCTGTAGAAAGAGACAGGATATATAGAGAGTAAGGCTGTAGAAAGAGACAGGATATATAGAGAGTTAGGCTGTAGAAAGAGACAGGATATATAGAGAGTTAGGCTGTAGAAAGAGACAGGATATATAGAGAGTTAGGCTGTAGAAAGAGACAGGATATATAGAGAGTTAGGCTGTAGAAAGAGAAAGGATATATAGAGAGTTAGGCTGTAGAAAGAGACAGGATATATAGAGAGTTAGGCTGTAGAAAGAGACAGGATATATAGAGAGTTAGGCTGTAGAAAGAGACAGGATATATAGAGAGTTAGGCTGTAGAAGAGACAGGATATATAGAGAGTTAGGCTGTAGAAAGAGACAGGATATATAGAGAGTTAGGCTGTGGAAAGAGACAGGATATATAGAGAGTTAGGCTGTAGAAAGAGACAGGATATATAGAGAGTTAGGCTGTGGAATGTGACAGGATATATAGAGAGTTAGGCTGTAGAAAGAGACAGGATATATAGAGAGTTAGGCTGTAGAAAGAGACAGGATATATAGAGAGTTAGGCTGTAGAAAGAGACAGGATATATAGAGAGTTAGGCTGTGGAAAGTGACAGGATATATAGAGAGTTAGGCTGTAGAAAGAGACAGGATATATAGAGAGTTAGGCTGTAGAAAGAGAGAGGATATAGAGAGAGTTAGGCTGTAGAAAGAGAGAGGATATATAGAGAGTTAGGCTGTAGAAAGAGACAGGATATATAGAGAGTTAGGCTGTAGAAAGAGACAGGATATATAGAGAGAGTTAGGCTGTAGAAAGAGACAGGATATATAGAGAGTTAGGCTGTGGAAAGAGACAGGATATAGAGAGAGTTAGGCTGTAGAAAGAGACAGGATATATAGAGAGTTAGGCTGAGGAAAGAGACAGGATATATAGAGAGTTAGGCTGTGGAAAGAGACAGGATATATAGAGAGTTAGGCTGTAGAAAGAGACAGGATATATAGAGAGTTAGGCTGTAGAAAGAGACAGGATATATAGAGAGTTAGGCTGTAGAAAGAGACAGGATATATAGAGAGTTAGGCTGTAGAAAGAGACAGGATATATAGAGAGTTAGGCTGTGGAAAGAGACAGGATATATAGAGAGTTAGGCTGTAGAAAGAGACAGGATATATAGAGAGTTAGGCTGTAGAAAGAGACAGGATATATAGAGAGTTAGGCTGTAGAAAGAGACAGGATATATAGAGAGTTAGGCTGAGGAAAGAGACAGGATATATAGAGAGTTAGGCTGTAGAACGATACAGGATATATAGAGAGTTAGGCTGTGGAAAGAGACAGGATATATAGAGTCTAGAGTTAGGCTGTAGAAAGAGACAGGATATATAGAGAGATAGTCTGTAGAAAGAGACAGGATATATAGAGAGTTAGGCTGTAGAAAGAGACAGGATATATAGAGAGTTAGGCTGTAGAAAGAGACAGGATATATAGAGAGTTAGGCTGTAGAAAGAGACAGGATATATAGAGAGTTAGGCTGTAGAAAGAGACAGGATATATAGAGAGTTAGGCTGTAGAAAGAGACAGGATATATAGAGAGTTAGGCTGTAGAAAGAGACAGGATATATAGAGAGTTAGGCTGTAGAAAGAGACAGGATACAGTGGGGGAAAAAAGTATTTAGTCAGCCACCAATTGTGCAAGTTCTCCCACTTAAAAAGATGAGAGAGGCCTGTAATTTTCATCATAGGTACACGTCAACTATGACAGACAAATTGAGAAAAAAAAAATCCAGAAAATCACATTGTAGGATTTTTAATGAATTTATTTGCAAATTATGGTGGAAAATAAGTATTTGGTCACCTACAAACAAGCAAGATTTCTGGCTCTCACAGACCTGTAACTTCTTCTTTAAGAGGCTCCTCTGTCCTCCACTCGTTACCTGTATTAATGGCACCTGTTTGAACTTGTTATCAGTATAAAAAGACACCTGTCCACAACCTCAAACAGTCACACTCCAAACTCCACTATGGCCAAGACCAAAGAGCTGTCAAAGGACACCAGAAACACAATTGTAGACCTGCACCAGGCTGGGAAGACTGAATCTGCAATAGGTAAGCAGCTTGGTTTGAAGAAATCAACTGTGGGAGCAATTATTAGGAAATGGAAGACATACAAGACCACTGATAATCTCCCTCGATCTGGGGCTCCACGCAAGATCTCACCCCGTGGGGTCAAAATGATCACAAGAACAGTGAGCAAAAATCCCAGAACCACACGGGGGGACCTAGTGAATGACCTGCAGAGAGCTGGGACCAAAGTAACAAAGCCTACCATCAGTAACACACTACGCCGCCAGGGACTCAAATCCTGCAGTGCCAGACGTGTCCCCCTGCTTAAGCCAGTACATGTCCAGGCCCGTCTGAAGTTTGCTAGAGTGCATTTGGATGATCCAGAAGAGGATTGGGAGAATGTCATATGGTCAGATTAAACCAAAATAGAACTTTTTTGGTAAAAACTCAACTCGTCGTGTTTGGAGGACAAAGAATGCTGAGTTGCATCCAAAGAATACCTACTGTGAAGCATGGGCGTGGAAACATCATGCTTTGGGGCTGTTTTTCTGCAAAGGGACCAGGACGACTGATCCGTGTAAAGGAAAGAATGAATGGGGCCATGTATCGTGAGATTTTGAGTGAAAACCTCCTTCCATCAGCAAGGGCATTGAAGATGAAACGTGTCTGGGTCTTTCAGCATGACAATGATCCCAAACACACCGCCCGGGCAACGAAGGAGTGGCTTCGTAAGAAGCATTTCAAGGTCCTGGAGTGGCCTAGCCAGTCTCCAGATCTCAACCCCATAGAAAATCTTTGGAGGGAGTTGAAAGTCCGTGTTGCCCAGCGACAGCCCCAAAACATCACTGCTCTAGAGGAGATCTGCATGGAGGAATGGGCCAAAATACCAGCAACAGTGTGTGAAAACCTTGTGAAGACTTACAGAAAACGTTTGACCTGTGTCATTGCCAACAAAGGGTATATAACAAAGTATTGAGAAACTTTTGTTATTGACCAAATACTTATTTTCCACCATAATTTGCAAATAAATTCATTAAAAATCCTACAATGTGATTTTCTGGAGAAAAAAAATCTCATTTTGTCTGTCATAGTTGACGTGTACCTATGATGAAAATTACAGGCCTCTCTCATCTTTTTAAGTGGGAGAACTTGCACAATTGGTGGCTGACTAAATACTTTTTTCCCCCACTGTATATAGAGAGTTAGGCTGTAGAAAGAGACAGGATATATAGAGAGTTAGGCTGTAGAAAGAGACAGGATATATAGAGAGTTAGGCTGTGGAAAGAGACAGGATATATAGAGAGTTAGGCTGGGCTATGGATAGAGTCTCAAGGCCACTGGGCTAAGGTGTAAAACTAGCTAAGCCAGGAGAAAGGCCTCTGATACTGATACGGTGTAAAGGGTGATAAACAGGGCAGATGAGTCACACAGCAACAACATGTGACCCTGACCCAAACACAGCACAGCATGGCCCTGGCCTCATCCCAAACCACATCATCACAGAGGGACGCCAGGGGAACACTAGGGTCCACAACAACAGCTGAGAGGGAGAGGGCTGAGAGGGCGAGGGCTGAGAGGGCGAGGGCTGAGAGGGCGAGGGCTGAGAGGGGAGAGGGAGAGGGCTGAGAGGGCTGAGAGGGGAGAGGGAGAGGGCTGAGAGGGGAGAGGGAGAGGGCTGAGAGGGCTGAGAGGGCTGAGAGGGCTGAGAGGGCTGAGAGGGATGAGAGGGCTGAGAGGGATGAGAGGGCTGAGAGGGCTGAGAGGGCTGAGAGGGCTGAGAGGGCTGAGAGGGGGGAGAGGGCTGAGAGGGGGAGAGGGCTGAGAGGGAGAGGGCTGAGAGGGCTGAGAGGGCTGAGAGGGCTGAGAGGGGAGAGGGCTGAGAGGGGAGAGGGCTGAGAGGGCTGAGAGGGCTGAGAGGGCTGAGAGGGGAGAGGGGGGAGAGGGGGGAGAGGGCTGAGAGGGAGAGGGCTGAGAGGGAGAGCTATCCAAGAAGACCTGAGCTCACCCTGCTTGCTGACCACTCCTTTAGATCTGAAAGCATTGGGTAGGTAAGCAATAGGGTAATTGCTCACACCTGTCTAATCTCTTCACTTTTACAGGAGTGGCTACTGGCTAGGGATTGATTTGGAATTCCGCCCAAGGACAACAACAGCAGCTGATAGGGCAAGTGATCTAAGGAAGACGTCTAACTGACTGGGATGATGAGACGGCATGACGAGCGCCAGAAGCATGAAGCCATGCCACCCCACCACAGGAGCCAGGAGCCGTGTGTCACAGGGGACAGAGAAATACCTCACCTCTGACCACAGCCCTGGAGATAGCCTCGAACTAACACCTCAGCCCTGACAACAGAGAAAGATATAGCCTCTGTCAGCTGGGTGTGGAGGCCCTGACCAGCCCTAGATATATAGCCTTTGACAGCCTTTACCCACTAGGTGTGGAACCTGGGGGCAGTCTGGGAGGAGCCTGGGGGCAGTCTGGGAGGAGCCTGGGGGCATCAGAGTTGGCTAACCGAAACCCTCAACTGACTGCCCTTGGGGCGCTGCAGGGGAGATGGGAGTATATGTGACTTGTTTCAGGAAACTAGGCGTATGTCGCGCGTCACTACTTCACAGGAGAGCCATTTGAACTTAAACATTTTTTAAAATCTAAATGTGTTTTTTTGGCACAAATGCCTCCTGGAACATGTGAACTTTCATGTGCCTTAATAACAAACTTGTATGCCATCTGTAAATACGAATAGAATTGTTAAATTACAAGCCTAGTTGGTTTAGCCACGGAAAAAGACAGGAACCTTCCCGCTAGCCATGATTGGCTGAGATAATGGGTGGGCTGGACATGCCCGAGAGATGAGTTCGGATTGGTCTGCCATGTAGCATTCTTCTGTCTATAACATGAGCTGGTCAGTATGTGGAGGTAATCCTTTCTAACGCGGCTTTTTTGAAAGATATCACGTAGTAGAATTTGTGTTAAAATACACTAGTTATGCTATTTTGGACCACCAGGCAGCCTGTAGTTTTTGTGTTTATACTTTTTCATAACGACAACGACAAGTTTGATGTCGGACGACAATAGAATGTTCACCTGTCGATAGACGGAGTATAAACCAGCCTTTAGTCTTGGACTCTTCGGTTGTTTAGAACACTACCGTACTCACTCTGTTTAGAACACTACCGTACTCACTCTGTTTAGAACACTACCGTACTCACTCTGTTTAGAACACTACCGTACTCACTCTGTTTAGAACACTACCGTACTCACTCTGTTTAGAACACTACCGTACTCACTCTGTTTAGAACACTACCGTACTCACTCTGTTTAGCACATGGCCTCACATGGTCTACCCTGCTAGCCTACCCTGCCACTACCGTACTCACTCTGTTTAGAACACTACCGTACTCACTCTGTTTAGAACACTACCGTACTCACTCTGTTTAGAACACTACCGTACTCACTCTGTTTAGAACACTACCGTACTCACTCTGTTTAGAACACTACCGTACTCACTCTGTTTAGAACACTACCGTACTCACTCTGTTTAGAACACTACCGTACTCACTCTGTTTAGAACACTACCGTACTCACTCTGTTTAGAACACTACCGTACTCACTCTGTTTAGAACACTACCGTACTCACTCTGTTTAGCACATGGCCTCGCATGGTCTACCCTGCTAGCCTACCCTGCCACTACCGTACTCACACTGTTTAGCACATGGCCTCACATGGGAATCCTTAAAGAGGTGGGTGGGGCTAAGGCTTTAGAGCAGGGTTCTTCAATTCCGGTCCTGGAGGGCCGAAACACTTCTGTTTTTTATTTCTACCTGGTAGTTAATTGCACTCACCTGGTGTCCCAGGTCTGAATTAGCCCCTGATTAGAAGGAGAGGATGAAAAACAGAGGTGTTTCGGCCCTCCAGGACCGGAATTGAAGAACCCTGCTTTAGAGGGTGTGAACGATGCTGAATGGGTGTAGACAAAGAAGAGCTTTCCAGTAGGTACCGAAACATTCAAGGCCCATTTTCTCAAAAGTGAGGTTACAAGTTGATCAACTTTCAAAGCAGAATGACTTTCCCATTGTTCCTCAACTGTAGTGTATAATATACCATTTTCTAGCTCTGAGTCTCTACTTTTATCCAATGTAAAAAAACACAATTTCAAATGTTGCTACATAAGACCGAATCGAGCTGGTCGGTCACATATGTCTGCATCCCAAATATACATAGACTCTAACTAATACCTCAGCCTTGATCTCAGACCTGTACATAGACTTTACCATCTAGGTGTGGAACTAAAGGGAAGGGCTGGAGCACAGTGGGGACAGAGAGAGAGTGAGGACATCACAGTGGGGACAGAGAGAGAGAGAGAGAGGACATCACAGTGGGGACAGAGAGAGAGAGAGAGAGGACATCACAGTGGGGACAGAGAGAGAGAGAGGACATCACAGTGGGGACAGAGAGAGGACATCACAGTGGGGACAGAGAGAGGACATCACAGTGGGGACAGAGAGAGAGAGGACATCACAGTGGGGACAGAGAGAGAGAGGACATCACAGTGGGGACAGAGAGAGAGAGAACATCACAGTGGGGACAGAGAGAGAGAGAGGACATCACAGTGGGGACAGAGAGAGAGAGAGGACATCACAGTGGGGACAGAGAGAGAGAGAGGACATCACAGTGGGGACAGAGAGAGAGAGAGGACATCACAGTGGGGACAGAGAGAGAGAGGACATCACAGTGGGGACAGAGAGAGAGAGAGGACATCACAGTGGGGACAGAGAGAGAGAGGACATCACAGTGGGGACAGAGAGAGAGAGGACATCACAGTGGGGACAGAGAGAGAGAGGACATCACAGTGGGGACAGAGAGAGAGAGAGGACATCACAGTGGGGACAGAGAGAGAGAGAGGACATCACAGTGGGGACAGAGAGAGAGGACATCACAGTGGGGACAGAGAGAGAGGACATCACAGTGGGGACAGAGAGAGAGAGGACATCACAGTGGGGACAGAGAGAGAGAGGACATCACAGTGGGGACAGAGAGAGAGGATATCACAGTGGGGACAGAGAGAGAGGACATCACAGTAGGGACAGAGAGAGAGGATATCACAGTGGGGACAGAGAGAGAGGACATCACAGTAGGGACAGAGAGAGAGGACATCACAGTAGGGACAGAGAGAGAGAGGACATCACAGTAGGGACAGAGAGAGAGAGGACATCACAGTAGGGACAGAGAGAGAGGATATCACAGTAGGGACAGAGAGAGAGAGGACATCACAGTGGGGACAGAGAGAGAGAGAGGACATCACAGTGGGGACAACCATCAACCTTGCTCAACCCAACCTTCAACATTAAACCATTAACCCTCGGGGGCACCTGTCCACAAGCAGAGCTTGGGTTAATCCAGTTTTACATTTTGACTGCAACCCTGTTCACAGGAGTGGCCTCATGGAAAGACATATTTGAAGAGTCCCCAGTCAGAGGCCTGTCTTTACTGCCCATGTGGGGCGGCCTAAGGGGTTCCATTATTAGTGGGGAAGAATTTAACCATTGTACTGGTCCCCTGAGAACCAAGTCCCTTCAGCCTCTACAGATCAGAGAAAATAACTCTAGAAAAAACCTCAGGTCCAAACAACACCCTATCCCCTATATAGTGCACTACTTTTGACCAGGGCCCCATAGGGACTATGTAGGAAATAGGGCACCATTTGGAATGCAGCCCCTCATCTTCTTAGGGAGTTGTTCTGCCCGCTGTATGGGTACATGTAGCCCTCTATGGGCCCTCCCTCGCTCTACTGTAGAAATAGCTGCCAATGAGGCTACAGGCCTGTGGAAACCTCCCTAGTCCCTGTGGACTGATGTTGGGCCTGTGGAAACCTCCCTAGTCCCTGTAAGGGTAGGGGTTTAGTCTGGGGCCTTGTATTAAGGACTGGGGGAGTAAGGGTAGGGGTTTAGTCTGGGGCCTTGTATTAAGGACTGGGGGAGTAAGGGTAGGGGTTTAGTCTGGGGCCTTGTATTAAGGACTGGGGGAGTAAGGGTAGGGGTTTAGTCTGGGGCCTTGTATTAAGGACTGGGGGAGTAAGGGTAGGGGTTTAGCCTGGGGCCTTGTATTAAGGACTGGGGGAGTAAGGGTAGGGGTTTACCTGGGGCCTTGTATTAAGGACTGGGGGAGTAAGGGTAGGGGTTTAGTCTGGGGCCTTGTATTAAGGACTGGGGGAGTAAGGGTAGGGGTTTAGTCTGGGGCCTTGTATTAAGGACTGGGGGAGTAAGGGTAGGGGTTTAGTCTGGGGCCTTGTATTAAGGACTGGGGGAGTAAGGGTAGGGGTTTACCTGGGGCCTTGTATTAAGGACTGGGGGAGTAAGGGTAGGGGTTTAGTCTGGGGCCTTGTATTAAGGACTGGGGGAGTAAGGGTAGGGGTTTAGTCTGGGGCCTTGTATTAAGGACTGGGGGAGTAAGGGTAGGGGTTTAGTCTGGGGCCTTGTATTAAGGACTGGGGGAGTAAGGGTAGGGGTTTAGTCTGGGGCCTTGTATTAAGGACTGGGGGAGAGAAGAGGAGGACTAGAGCTGGGTTCTGGAGCTGGTGTTTAGAGTTGGAGCTAAAGGACTGGAGGTGAGGCTGGGCCTGGGAGAGGGGTTTGGTTTGGGGCTAAGGGCTAGGGGTGTGGAGGTGGGGGTGGGCCTGGCCTGGGAGAGGGGTTTGGTTTGGGACTAAGGGCTAGGGGTGTGGAGGTGGGGGTGGGCCTGGCCTGGGAGAGGGGTTTGGTTTGGGACTAAGAGCTAGGGGTGTGGAGTGAGGCTGGGCCTGGCCTAGGAGAGGGGTTCGGTTTGGGACTAAGGGCTAGGGGTGTGGAGTGAAGGACTGCGGTTAGAGCCTGGTGTTTAGGATGAGGGCTAAGGACTGGAGGTGGAGGCTGTGATTTGAAGGGTTGGCTGGGGCAGACGCTGGGCCCATACATACCGAGAGGGACAACTAAACAGACCTTACAGAAGCCTTACTGAACTCTCTCACTACCCATCAGATACCGGTACAGGCTGGGACAGTGTGCTGTGAGCTGCAATGTGTTGTGGAGGTGTGAGTGTCAAGGCTCTGCGTCTGTTTAAGTAATGACTGTCTGGTTTAGAACTCATCACTGTGGTGTTTACTCTGCTCTGACCTTCAAGGCCATGATCACACACAGGACAGACAGACAGACAGACAGACAGACAGACGGTGGTGCACCCAACGCATCACCGGGAGCACTCTGCCTGCCCTCCAGGATATCTACAGATCCCGATGTCACAGGAAGGCCAAGAAGATCATTAAGGACATCAGCCACCCGAGCCACGGCCTGTTCACCCCGATATCATCCAGAAGGCGAGGTCAGTACAGGTGCATCAAAGCTGGGACAGAGAGACTGAAAAATTGCTTCTATCTCAACGCCATCAGACTGTTAAATAGCCATCACTAGCCGGCCTCCACCCAGTACCCTGCCCTGAACTTAGTCACTGTCACTAGCTGGATACCACCCGGTTACTCAACCCTGCACCTTAGAGGCTGCTGCCCCTTATACATAGACATGGAACACTGGTCACTTTAATAATGTTTACATACTTCTCTGCTGCCAATGACTGGAACGAACTGCAAAAATCTCTGAAGCTGGAGACTCTTATCTCCCTCACTAACTTTAAGCATCAGTTGTCAGAGCAGTTTACCGATCACTGCACCTGTACACAGCCCATCTGAAATTAGCCCACCCAACTACCTCATCCCCATATTGTTATTTATTTTGCTAATTTGCACCCCAGTATCTCTATTTGCACATCATCTCTTGCACATCTATCATTCCAGTGTTAATACTAATTGTAATTATTTTGCACTATGGCCTATTTATTGCCTTACCTCCATAACTTACTACATTTGAACACACTGTATATATATTTTCTGTTGTATTTCTGACTTTATGTTTTTTACCCCATATGTATCTCTGTGTTGTTGTTTTTATCACACTGCTTTGCTTTATCTTGGCCAGGTCGCAGTTGTAAATGAGAACTTGTTCTCAACTGGCTTACCTGGTTAAATAAAGGTTAAAAATATATATATATTTTTTTTAAATACTGTTTTACTCATTTCATATGTATATACTGTATTCTAGTCAAGTCTATCCTATTTAACTATTGCTGTATCTATACTATTCTATCCTATGTATTCTACAGATATACTACATATTCTATCCACATACTGTCCATAAAGTCTATACATCCCATCACACATATACACATATATATATACATATATACACATATACACACATATATATATATATATATATATATATATATATATATATATATATATACACACACACTGCTCAAAAAATTAAAAGGGAACACTTAAACAACACAATGTAACTCCAAGTAAATCACACTTCTGTGAAATCAAACTGTCCACTTAGGAAGCAACACTGATTGACAATACATTTCACATGCTGTTGTGCAAATGGAATAGACAACAGGTGGAAATTATAGACAATTAGCAAGACACCCCCAATAAAGGACTGGTTTTGCAGGTGGTGACCACAGACCACTTCTCAGTTCCTATGCTTCCTGGCTGATGTTTTGGTCACTTTTGAATGCTGGCGGTGCTTTCACTCTAGTGGTAGCATGAGACGGAGTCTACAACCCACACAAATGGCTCAGGTAGTGCAGCTCATCCAGGATGGCACATCAATGCGAGCTGTGGCAAGAAGTTTTGCTGTGTCTGTCAGCGTAGTGTCCAGAGCATGGAGGCGCTACCAGGAGACAGGCCAGTACATCAGGAGATGTGGAGGAGGCCGTAGGAGGGCAACATCCTGCAGCAAGACCGCTACCTCCGCCATTGTGCAAGGAGGAGCAGGAGGAGCACTGCCAGAGCCCTGCAAAATGACCTCCAGCAGGCCACAAATGTGCATGTGTCTGCTCAAACGGTCAGAAACAGACTCCATGAGGGTGGTATGAGGGCCCGACGTCCACAGGTGGGGGTTGTGCTTACAGCCCAACACTGTGCAGGACGTTTGGCATTTGCCAGAGAACACCAAGATTGGCAAATTCGCCACTGGCGCCCTGTGCTCTTCACAGATGAAAGCAGGTTCACACTGAGCACATGTGACAGACGTGACAGAGTCTGGAGACGCCGTGGAGAACGTTCTGCTGCCTGCAACATCCTCTAGCATGACCGGTTTGGCGGTGGGTCAGTCATGGTGTGGGGTGGCATTTCTTTGGGGGGGGCCGCACAGCCCTCCATGTGATCGCCAGAGGTAGCCTGACTGCCATTAGGTACCGAGATGAGATCCTCAGACCCCTTGTGAGACCATATGCTGGTGCGGTTGGCCCTGGGTTCCTCCTAATGCAAGACAATGCTAGACCTCATGTGGCTGGAGTGTGTCAGCAGTTCCTGCAAGAGGAAGGCATTGATGCTATGGACTGGCCCGCCCGTTCCCCAGATCTGAATCCAATTGAGCACATCTGGGACATCATGTCTCGCTCCATCCACCAACGCCACGTTGCACCACAGACTGTCCAGGAGTTGGCGGATGCTTTAGTCCAGGAGCATGCCCAGGCGTTGTAGGGAGGTCATACAGGCACGTGGAGGCCACACACACTACTGAGCCTCATTTTGACTTGTTTTAAGGACATTACATCAAAGTTGGATCAGCCTGTAGTGTGGTTTTCCACTTTAATTTTGAGTGTGACTCCAAATCCAGACCTCCATGGGTTGATAAATTTGATTTCCATTGATCATTTTTGTGTGATTTTGTTGTCAGCACATTCAACTATTTAAAGAAAAAAAAGTATTTAATAAGATTATTTCATTCATTCAGATCTAGGATGTGTTATTTTAGTGTTCCCTTTATTTTTTTGAGCAGTGTATATCCATGATGTCACCACACAGCAGGGTCAGACTATTGTTCTATAATATATCCACGATGTCACCACAGCAGTGTTGATGACCAAATGACCCTGGTGTTGTCTAGGTGCTAGTGAAGGTCATAAGCTCAGAATCCTGTTGTGTAGAAACCGGACCAGACACGTGGAAGGAAACATGGGTTGTGTCCCAAAACACACCCTATAGTGTCCTATGGGCGCTGGTCGAAAGTAGTGCACTATATAGGGAATAGGGTGCCATTCTCTGGTCTAAAGTAGTGCACTATATAGGGAATAGGGTGCCATTCTCTGGTCTAAAGTAGTGCACTATATAGGGAATAGGGTGCCATTCTCTGGTCTAAAGTAGTGCACTATATAGGGAATAGGGTGCCATTCTCTGGTCGAAAGTAGTGCACTATATAGGGAATAGGGTGCCATTCTCTGGTCGAAAGTAGTGCACTATATAGGGAATAGGGTGCCATTCTCTGGTCTAAAGTAGTGCACTATATAGGGAATAGGGTGCCATTCTCTGGTCGAAAGTAGTGCACTATATAGGGAATAGGGTGCCATTCTCTGGTCTAAAGTAGTGCACTATATAGGGAATAGGGTGCCATTCTCTGGTCTAAAGTAGTGCACTATATAGGGAATAGGGTGCCATTCTCTGGTCTAAAGTAGTGCACTATATAGGGAATAGGGTGCCATTCTCTGGTCTAAAGTAGTGCACTATATAGGGAATAGGGTGCCATTCTCTGGTCTAAAGTAGTGCACTATATAGGGAATAGGGTGCCATTCTCTGGTCTAAAGTAGTGCACTATATAGGGAATAGGGTACCATTCTCTGGTCTAAAGTAGTGCGCTATATAGGGAATAGGGTGCCATTCTCTGGTCTAAAGTAGTGCACTATATAGGGAATAGGGTACCATTTGAGACACACCCATGGTCACAGCGGTAAATGTGACCGTCGTCATCAGCCTTCTAGCCAAGTGTGTACTCACACCAACAGCCCACACACACACACACACACACACACACACACACACACACACTTTCCATGCCGCATGACAGTCTGTATTCATTGAAGGTGACTCATCTAAGGAAATGACTGCATATGGCTGTTGTATGGGATTGTGCTACAAAAGACTCCCCAGTACAAACAAACCCGGTAAACTAACTACACAATCAGGTCCAAAATGATTGGCACCCTTGGCTCTATTTTCATGTCATCCAACAAACGTAAACGGCTGGAGTTTGCTAAACGGCGTTGACACTTGGACTGGAACCGGTGTTTTGGTCAGATGACATGAACATAGAGGTCATTTGGCCAAGCACAGCAGTGGTGGGTTTGACATCGAAAAGAGGAATCATCCGCAGAACAGAACCCCATACCTACTGCAACACATGGCGAGGGGTCTCTGATGTTATGGGGCTATTTTTGCTTCCACTAGTCCTGGGGCCCTTATTAAAGGTCAACGGCATCATGAACTCTACCAAGTACCAGGACATTTTAGCCCAGAACCCGGTTGCCTCTGCCAGGAGGATGAAACTTGGCCTCAAGTGGATCTTCCAGGAAGACAATGACCCCAAGCACACATCAAAATCAAAATCCACAAAGAAATGGTTAATTGACCACAAAAATCAACATTTTGCAATGGCCATCTCAGTCTCCATTGAAAACGTGGTTTGAATTGAAGAGCAGATGGAGGATATCAAAAGATCTGAAAAGATTCCGTATGGAGGAACGGTCTAACATCCCTTCCCAATGTGTTCTCCAATCTCATAAAACATTCTCAGAAAAATACTCAGTGCTGTTATCCTTGCAAGGTGAGGTATTGAAAGGTATTAAAAACAATACGTTTGCCCCCTTTCTTTTGGAGAGAGAAAATTATGACTTGTTAAAGAAAATCTCTTTCTTGTATTAGTATAAAATAATAGAATGAACACTGTTCTTTGAGCATACAATATAGCTCATACTATATAATATAGTACTAATATATCTCATACTATATAATATAGTACTAATATAGCTCATACTATATAATATAGTACTAATATAGCTCATACTATATAATATAGTCATAATATATCTCATACTATATAATATAGTACTAATATAGCTCATACTATATAATATAGTCATAATATATCTTATACTATATAATATAGTACTAATATAGCTCATACTATATAATATAGTCATAATATATCTCATACTATATAATATAGTACTAATATAGCTCATACTATATAATATAGTCATAATATATCTTATACAATATAATATAGTACTAATATAGCTCATACTATATAATATAGTCATAACATAGCTCATACTATATAATATAGTCATAATATATCTCATACTATATAATATAGTCATAATATATCTTATACTATATAATATAGTACTAATATAGCTCATAATATATAATACTAATATATCTCATACTATATAATATAGTCATAATATATCTCATACTATATAATATAGTCATAATATAGCTCATAATATATAATATAGTACTAATATAGCTCATACTATATAATATAGTCATAATATATCTCATACTATATAATAGTACTAATATAGCTTATAGTATATAATATAGTCATAATATATCTCATACTATATAATAGTCATAATATATCTCATACTATATAATATAGTACTAATATAGCTCAACTATATAATATAGTCATAATATAGCTCATACTATATAATATAGTACTAATATATCTCATACTATATAATATAGTACTAATATATCTCATACTATATAATATAGTCATAATATAGCTCATACTATATAATATAGTACTAATATAGCTCATACTATATAATATAGTCATAATATAGCTCATAATATATAATATAGTACTAATATAGCTCATACTATATAATATAGTCATAATATATCTCATACTATATAATATAGTCATAATATATCTCATACTATATAATATAGTACTAATATAGCTCATAGTATATAATATAGTCATAATATATCTCATACTATATAATATAGTACTAATATAGCTCAGTATTTGTATAATATATTTTATACAGTCTTTTTTGCTCACTGTGTCAATTTTGGACCTGAATGTACTTCATTTAGCAGACGCTCTTATCCAAAGCAGATTACAATAGCGAGTGCATACATTTCTCGTACAAAGTATGAAAAAGGTTAAAATCGTCCGCAATTTCAACTCTGACAAAAGCACATTGATACACAGCCAGGCAACAACAGGAAGCGGTGTGTCGTCAGCACATCACGGCACAACACAAAGGAACAGCAGCGCAGGAGATAAGACTGACTCAGAGCCAGTTCTAGGCACAGCACCGCACCGCACCGCGTCAGGGAGGAGCATCCTGGAGAAACAACAACTCAAGCACACTTATAGTTTCTGTTTAGGGCCCCTCTGTTGAGGCACCCTATTCTCTATGAAAGTGCACTACTTTAGGCCCAATAGGCACTAAAAACAGGGAATAGGGTGTGATATAGGACGCAGACTGTGTCTATTCCTAATGGAGAACCCCTATGAGTCTCTGGCTAAAAGTAGCTGTTTGTGTTCCCACATACGTGTTATAACAGGGTACTGTCACAGACCACATTACACTACCAGTCAAACGTTTGGACACACCTACTCATTCAAGGGTTTTTCTTTATTTTTTTTTACTATTTTTTACATTGTAGAATAATAGTGAAGACATCAAAACTATGAAATAACACATATGGAATCATGTAGTAACCAAAAAAAGTGATAAATAAATCAAAATATATTTTATATTTGAGATTCTTCAAATAGCCACCCTTTGCCTTGATGACAGCTTTGCACACTCTTGGCATTCTCTCAACCAGCTTCGTGAGCTTCAGCTTCACCTGGAATGCATTTCAATTAACAGGTGTGCCTTCTTAAGTCAATTTGTGGAATTTATTTCCTTCTTAATGCGTTTGAGCCAATCAGTTGTGTTGTGACAAGGTAGGGGTGGTATACAGAAGATAGCCCTATTTGGTAAAAGACCAAGTCCATATTATGGCAAGAACAGCTCAAATAAGCAAAGAGAAACGACAGTCCATCATTACTTTAAGACATGAATGTCAGTCAATACGGAACATTTCAAGAGCTTTGAAAGTTTCTTCAAGTGCAGTCTCAAAAACCATCAAGCGCTATGATGAAATTGGCTCTCATAAGGACCGCCACAGGAATGGAAGACCCAGAGTTACCTCTGCTGCAGAGGATAAGTTCATTAGAGTTACCAGCCTCAGAAATTGCAGCCCAAATAAATGCTTCACAGAGTTCAAGTAACAGACACATCTCAACATCAACTGTTCAGAGGAGACTGTGTAAATCAGGCCTTCAAGGTCGAATTGCTGCAAAGAAACCACTACTAAAGGACACCAATAAGAAGAAGAGACCTGCTTGGGCCAAGAAACACGAGCAATGGACATTAGACTGGTGGAAATTATTTGTCCTTTGGTCTGGAGTCCAAATTTGAGATTTTTGTTTCCAACCGCTGTGTCTTTATGAGACTCGGTGTGGGTGAACGGATGATCTCTGCATGTGTAGTTCCCACCGTAAAGCATGGAGGAGGAAGTGTTATGGTGTGGGGGTGCTTTGCTGGTGACACTGATTTATTTAGAATTCAAGGCACACTTAACCAGCATGGCTACCACAGCATTCTGCAGCGATACGCCATCCCATCTGGTTTGGCCTTAGTGGGACTATCATTTGTTTTTCAACAGGACAATGACCCAACACACCTCCAGGCTGTGTAAGGGCTATTTTACCAAGAAGGAGAGTGATGGAGTGCTGCATAAGATGACCTGGCCTCCACAATCACCAGACCTCAACCCAATTGAGATTGTTTGGGAAGAGTCGGACGGCAGAGTGAAGGAAAAGCAGTCAACAAGTGCTCAGCATATGTGGGAACTCCTTTAAGACTGTTGGAAAAGCATTCCAGGTGAAGCTGGTTGAGCGAATGCCAAGAGTGTGCAAAGCTGTCATCAAGGCAAAGGGTGGCTATTTGAAGAATCTCAAATATAAAATACATTTCGATTTGTTTAACACTTTTTTGGTTACTACATGATTCCATATGTTTTATTTCATAGTATTGATGTCTTCACTATTATTCTACAATGTAGAAAATAGTAAAAATAAAGAAATCCCTTGATAATAATAATAATAATAATATGCCATTTAGCAGACGCTTTTATCCAAAGCGACTTACAGTCATGCGTGCATACATTTTTGTGTATGGGTGGTCCCGGGGATCGAACCCACTACCTTGGCGTTACAAGCGCCGTGCTCTACCAGCTGAGCTACAGAGGACCACCCTTGAATGAGTAGGTGTGTCCTGATTCTTACACACGTTCTTGCATGGATTTAACAAATGGTGGAAACTCCCTCCTCCCAATGCTTACACCAATCATATGCTTTTTAAATGCATGGTGGAGAGTGTGTAAAGTGGTACACTTCAGGAAATGGATGGAGAATTGGGTCGTAGCTAGAGTACCAGCCCAGTCTATTCTCTCTAGAAATCCCCAGTCCTCCATGAATTCCAACGCTGTATCGTCCACGTTTCCCCAGTCCTCCATGAATTCCAACGCTGTATCGTCCACGTTTCACCAGTCCTCCATGAATTCCAACTCTGTATCGTCCACGTTTCACCAGTCCTCCATGAATTCCAACGCTGTATCGTCCACGTTTCACCAGTCCTCCATGAATTCCAACGCTGTATCGTCCACGTTTCACCAGTCCTCCATGAATTCCAACGCTGTATCGTCCACGTTTCACCAGTCCTCCATGAATTCCAACGCTGTATCGTCCACGTTTCACCAGTCCTCCATGAATTCGGTCTATCCTATCTATTCGGTCTATCCTGAGTTGCGCAGTGGTCTAAGGCACTGCATCGCAGTGCTAACTGTGCCACTAGATCCTGGTTCGAATCCAGGCTCTGTCGCAGCCGGCCGTGACCGGGAGACTCATGGGCGGCGCACAATTGGCCCAGCGTCGTCCAGGGTAGGGGAGGGAATGGCCGGCAGGGATGTAGCTCAGTTGATAGAGCATGGTGTTTGCAACGCCAGGGTTGTGGGTTCGATTCCCACGGGGGGCCAGTATAAAAAAAATATGTATTCACTAACTGTAAGTCGCTCTGGATAAGAGCGTCTGCTAAATGACTAAAATGTAAAATGTAATGTAAATGTAATTCCAACGCTGTACGTCCACGTTTCACCAGTCCTCCATGAATTCCAACGCTGTATCGTCCACGTTTCACCAGTCCTCCATGAATTCCAACGCTGTATCGTCCACGTTTCCCCAGTACTCCATGAATTCCAACGCTGTATCGTCCACGTTTCACCAGTCCTCCATGAATTCCAACGCTGTATCGTCCACGTTTCACCAGTCATCCATGAATTCCAACGCTGTATCGTCCATGTTTCCCCAGTCCTCCATGAATTCCAACGCTGTATCGTCCACGTTTCCCCAGTCCTCCATGAACTCCAACGCTGTATCGTCCACGTTTCCCCAGTACTCCATGAATTCCAACGCTGTATCGTCCACGTTTCACCAGTCCTCCATGAATTCCAACGCTGTATCGTCCATGTTTCACCAGTCATTGAACAACAGAGTGGTAAGTAGCCAGTCAACAGTGTTGCCAACCTTTCTAAAGTACCCGAACAGAGCAGCAGCCCATGGCACTGCCAGTCTCGTTTTTCTACAAGGCCTCAGTCATTGATGCCATTCTATGCTCCAGTCCTTTTAGAGGATGTAGTTAAATGGGGCAGATCATTTTCCATTAGACCCGGGGGACTGGCCAGCTGGCTCAGACAGTAACATGGCTGTGTCCCAAATAGCATCCTATTCCCTATATAGTGCACAACCCTGTGGGCCCTGGTCTAAAGTAGTGCACCATATAAGGAATAGGGTGCCATTTGGGACGAAGAACAATGTTGAACCAATGGGACTCTCCAGTCCTGGCTAAAGGCCTAAAATATAGTCATGTGAGGTGGTCACAGTGTGTTCTAGGACAGTGTGTGTGTGTGTGTATACGTGTGTTCTAGGGGCAGAGTGGTGTGTGTGTGTGTGTGTGTGTGTGTATACGTGTGTTCTAGGGGCAGAGTGGTGTGTGTGTGTGTGTGTGTGTGTTCTAGGGGCAGAGTGGTGTGTGTGTGTGTGTGTGTGTGTGTGTGTGTGTGTATATATGTGTGTGTGTTCAGAACCAATTGACTGAACAGGAAACTAAGTGGCTTAGTCCAATCTACCTTGTACTTGTTAACTCAATTCAGTCATATTACTATTTTTTTTTACATTTTAGTCATTTTAGCAGACGCTCTTATCCAGAGCGACTTACAGTTAGTGAATACATATTTTTTTTTATATATACTGGCCCCCCGTGGGAATCGAACCCACAAGCCTGGCGTTGCAAACGCCATGCTCTATCAACTGAGCTACATCCCTGCCGGCCATTCCCTCCCCTACCCTGGACGACACTGGGCCAATTGTGCGCCGCCCCATGAGTCTCCTGGTCGCGGCCGGCTGCGACAGAGCCTGGATTCGAACCAGGATCTCTAGTGGCACAGTTAGCACTGCGATGCAGTGCCTTAGACCACTGCGCCACTCAGGAGTACTATGGTATCCATTAACAATATGAAGACTAGTACATAGAATGATAGCTGTGCTGACGGTAACAGATGATGCCCCGATTACCCTTCCTGAAATGCAAAAACACGTCTTAAAAATGACCAGCAGCGTTTAAAGGCTTCTTAACTCTATTTCTCTGATACTGTACTGAGCAGAGGCCAACATGAACACAGTCAGTTAAAGCCTTGAAGACGGAAACCAGCTCCACTCACAGGAAAAGGAGGGGAAAGCCTTGTCTACTTGAAGAGGGAAACCAGCTCCACTCACAGGAAAAGGAGGGGAAAGCCTTGTCTACTTGAAGAGGGAAACCAGCTCTACTCACAGGAAAAGGAGGGGAAAGCCTTGTCTACTTGAAGAGGGAAACCAGCTCCACTCACAGGAAAAGGAGGGGAAAGCCTTGTCTACTTGAAGAGGGAAACCAGCTCTACTCACAGGAAAAGGAGGGGAAAGCCTTGTCTACTTGAAGAGGGAAACCAGCTCTACTCACAGGAAAAGGAGGGGAAAGCCTTGTCTACTTGAAGAGGGAAACCAGCTCCACTCACAGGAAAAGGAGGGGAAAGCCTTGTCTACTTGAAGAGGGAAACCAGCTCTACTCACAGGAAAAGGAGGGGAAAGCCTTGTCTACTTGAAGAGGGAAACCAGCTCCACTCACAGGAAAAGGAGGGGAAAGCCTTGTCTACTTGAAGAGGGAAACCAGCGCTACTCACAGGAAAAGGAGGGGAAAGCCTTGTCTACTTGAAGAGGGAAACCAGCTCCACTCACAGGAAAAGGAGGGGAAAGCCTTGTCTACTTGAAGAGGGAAACCAGCTCCACTCACAGGAAAAGGAGGGGAAAGCCTTGTCTACTTGAAGAGGGAAACCAGCTCCACTCACAGGAAAAGGAGGGGAAAGCCTGGTCTACTTGAAGAGGGAAACCAGAAAGGAAAACCAAACCAGGATGTGACTCACTTCTAGAGAACTCCAAATAAAACATAAAAAACAACATGGAGAAACACTGAAAGCAGTAAACATTCAACACTCCTTCCTCGAAGAAAGAGAAAGACCTCTTTTCAAAGTGTCAACATCTCATGATAAACCTCCTTACAGTATGAAAAAGGGACCAAGTCATTTCCCAATAGCCAGTCAGCTGATTAACAAAATGAGTTTGGGAAACCCCTGCACTTCCTGGGAAACCCCTGCACTTCCTGGGAAACCCCTGCACTTCCTGGGAAACCCCTGCACTTCCTGGGAAACCCCTGCACTTCCTGGGAGGCGCAAAAGATAATTGCCAGCATTCCAAATGATACCCTATTCCCTATATAGTGCACTACTTTTGACCAAAGCCGTGCTCTGGTGAAAAAGTAGTGCACTATATAGGGAATAGGGTGCCATTTTAGGATGCACCCATTGTCTGGGCATCCATGCAGGGGTAGCAGTCACTAGCTGAAGACAGGCAGTAGCTGCCCATTGGATTCCCTCTAGTGAATAGAGTCAGACAGAACTGTAAACAGATCCAGAATAGTATTGTATTGTTGAGCCAGTATGGGCAGGTGGTGCTGACCTAAATAAAGAACAGAGATCCAGAATGGTATTGTATTGTTGAGCCAGTATGGGCAGGTGGTGCTGACCTAAATAAAGAACCAGTCATTCAGGGTGAACCACCTTTCTCTCTTTCACCAAAACATTCTCCCCCGTTCACTCAGTCTGCAATAACCAACTTACCGAGTCAGCTAGACGACAACTGAACAGCAACTTACCGAGTCAGCTAGACGACAACTGAACAGCAACTTACCGAGTCAGCTAGACGACAACTGAACAGCAACTTACCGAGTCAGCTAGACGACAACTGAACAGCAACTTACCGAGTCAGCTAGACGACAACTGAACAGCAACTTACCGAGTCAGCTAGACGACAACTGAACAGCAACTTACCGAGTCAGCTAGACGACAACTGAACAGCAACTTACCGAGTCAGCTGGACGACAACTGAACAGCAACTTACCGAGTCAGCTAGACGCCAACTGAACAGTATGCCAATCCAGTAGAATACATCCAGCGCCATACTAGAACCCTGTGGAACAGTAGGAAATAGGGTGGCATTTTGGACGCATGCACGGCCCAATACAGCACAGTCAGCTCTCCCTAACGTAACCCTGTGAAGAACAAACTGTCAGAGGTACAGGCCTGGACCAGTCAGGAGGATTTAGACTAGACTACAGTACACACACACACACACACACACACACACACACACAAAGACACACACACACACACAAAGACACACACACACACACACACACACACAAAGACACACACAAAGACACACACACACACACACACACACACACACACACACAAAGACACACACACACACACACACAGACCCTTTAATAGTAGGACCTTAATAACGACATGGCAGCAGCACGCCCACTCTGCCACAGCTCCAAGCTATAATGACTTGGCATTATGTTTGTTTACACTTGGCACTACCCATCTCTGCTTCTCCCTCTATGGGTGGTCAGAGTCAGGTCTCCGTGTGCTGACTTGTTCCCGATCACTCAAAACACTATTATACTTGTTCCCGATCACTCAAAACACTATTATACTTGTTCCCGATCACTCAAAACACTATTATACTTGTTCCCGATCACTCAAAACACTATTATACTTGTTATAGATCACTCAAAACACTATTATACTTGTTCCCGATCACTCAAAACACTATTATACTTGTTATAGATCACTCAAAACACTATTATACTTGTTCCCGATCACTCAAAACACTATTATACTTGTTATAGATCACTCAAAACACTATTATACTTGTTCCCGATCACTCAAAACACTTATGTTTGTGTGATCGACTGGATTTGAAAACGTGTCGCCTGTGCGCCACAATACTGTGTTGGTCTGCTGAGCTGAAGACATGGCATTATCTCAGGGAGCTAACACAAGTCTTTAGGTCTCAGGCAAGGTTTCTCATCAAACAAGCATGGTTTACTGCACCACAGGAAATATAGGCTAGCTCAACTTATCATCACAGGTCGTATGGAGGTAGACCATTTCAAATGCACATACAGTGAGGGAAAAAGGTATTTGATCCCCTGCTGATTTTGTACATTTGCCCACTGACAAAGAAATGTTCAGTATATAATTATAATGGTATGTTTATTTGAACAGTGAGAGACAGAATAACAACAAAAAAAAATCAGGGAAATAAGTATTTGACCCCTCTGCAAAACATGACTTAGTACTTGGTGGCAAAACCCTTGTTGGCAATCACAGAGGTCAGGCGTTTCTTGTAGTTGGCCACCAGGTTTGCACACATCTCAGGAGGGATGTTGTTCCACTCCTCTTTGCAGATCTTCTCCAAGCCATTAAGGTTTCGAGGCTGACGTTTGGCAACTTGAACCTTCAGCTCCCTGCACAGATTTTCTATGGGATTAAGGTCTGGAGACTGGCTAGGCCACTCCAGGACCTTAATGTGCTTCTTCTTGAGCCACTCCTTTATTGCCTTGGCCGTGTGTTTTTGGTCATTGTCATGCTGGAATACCCATCCACGACCCATTTTCAATGCCCTGGCTGAGGGAAGGAGGTTCTCACCCAAGATTTGACGGTACATGGCCCCGTCCATCGTCCCTTTGATGCGGTGAAGTTGTCCTGTCCCCTTAGCAGAAAAACACCCCCAAAGCATAATGTTTCCACCTCCATGTTTGATGGTGGGGATGGTGTTCTTGGGGTCATAGGCAGCATTCCTCCTCCTCCAAACACGGCGAGTTGAGTTGATGCCAAAGAGCTCCATTTTGGTCTCATCTGACCACAACACTTTCACCCAGTTCTCCTCTGAATCATTCAGATGTTCATTGGCAAACTTCAGACGGGCCTGTATATGTGCTTTCTTGAGCAGGGGGACCTTGCGGGCGCTGCAGGATTTCAGTCCTTCACGGCGTAGTGTGTTACCAATTGTTTTCTTGGTGACTATGGTCCCAGCTGCCTTGAGATCATTGACAAGATCCTCCCGTGTAGTTCTGGGCTGATTCCTCACCGTTCTCATGATCATTGCAATTCCACGAGGTGAGATCTTGCATGGAGCCCTTTAAGAGTGTGCTCCTAATCTCAGCTCGTTACCTGTATAAAAGACACCTGGGAGCCAGAAATCTTTCTGATTGAGAGGGGGTCAAATACTTATTTCCCTCATTAAAATGCAAATCAATTTACAACATTTCTGACATGCGTTTTTCTGGATTTTTTGGTTGTTATTCTGTCTCTCACCGTTCAAATAAACCTACCATTAAAATTATAGACTCATCATTTCTTTGTCAGTGGGCAAATGTACAAAATCAGCAGGGGATCAAATACTTTTTTCCCCTCACTGTAAGTGAAAATGACTCTGTAATCATATGGCCATTAACTGCACCTATTACAATAACTGCAGCAGTCTGCAGAATATAAACTGCTGTTGCTGATGTCACTGGTTGGAAATACTGATGGATTGTAAGGGAAGATCCGAGTATGGTTTAGAAGGAAAGAAAACTCCAGAAAAAAAAGGATAAAAACCAGTTAAGCATCACTGCCTTGGACAGTGGGGCATTTTTCCCCCACTTCCCCACAAAGCACTTGGAAATAAAACAGTTTTACGCCTGGAGTGGAAAGAGGAGTTGAGAGGAGTGTGATTATGATGATGTCAGCGCTGCAGTGACAAATGGAGAGTTAAAGCTCATAGAGGCCAACGGAAGCCACTGGGTGGGACCCAAATTGCAGCCTATTCCCTATATAGTACACTACTTTAGATAGGGCCCTGGCACCCTATTCCCTATATAGTGCACTACTTTAGATAGGGCCCTGGCACCCTATTCCCTATATAGTGCACTACTTTAGATAGGGACCTGGCACCCTATTCCCTATATAGTGCACTACTTTAGATAGGGCCCTGGCACCCTATTCCCTACATAGTGCACTACTTTAGATAGGGAGACCTGGCACCCTATTCCCTATACAGTGCACTACTTTTGACCAGAGCCCTATGGGCAATAGGAAGCCGGTGGCTGGGTACATTAGAGACGGTAGGAGAGATGGGAAATCCACACCGCTGCTTTCCCATGAGTCATCACTCGCTTCGGAGGAGTGGACAGAGGGAAGGAAGAGGAATCATAACTTAAGACTTAATGAAGACTTCATAAACCCTTTATAAAAAAGGGGTATATAGATGTTTCAGAAACCCTTCATAAGCAAACATCTTGCTGTAAAGCATCTATGAAGTGCTTATGAAGCATTTAGGAACGATTCATGAACGCTCTATAAAGCCTTCATGATATGTTCTTTGTTTCAAGTGGGACAGAGGGATGGAAGAGGAGGAGATGGTTCTTACCTAGAATGGAGTGGACTCTGACTGATAGCTGAGTTCTCAGGATCAGGATGGGTTTCTTCCCTTTACTGTGGAGGAGAGAGAGAGAGAGACTCTTTAGGAAATACAGAGGAGAGAGGGGAGACTACAGTAGTAAAGACAGGAGGAGAGAGAGAGAGAGAGAGAGAGAGAGAGAGAGAGAGAGAGAGAGAGAGAGAGAGAGAGAGAGAGAGAGAGAGAGAGAGAGAGAGAGAGAGAGAGAGAGAGAGAGAGAGAGAAGACTAGCCGAACCATAAAGAACTGACAGTATCCGTTACTCAATAACATCTCAGGTCATACGGTAAAATATCCATAGAGAGGATGTGGCTCAATACTTCCTACTGCCAGTGGAATGGTCCCTGAAGCACAGACTGCGTAAGTATCATGTCAGTTCATTGTCAGTTTTAACAGCAAACCATTCCACATAGTAGCATGGCTGGTCTGGGGCTAGACAGTAGATATCCCATCCCAATAAACACAACCATGGCTGGGCTGTGACTGCTTCAGCTGCTTGAACTGCTGGTCCAGCAGGGATTATATACTATGGAAAGTTCTGGAGGACAGCAGAGGAGAACAGCAGAGAGACTGGAGATGGAGAGGTATGGAGACTATGCTACTAATCTCACTGCAACTCCCCTCCATGTCTCCGACCACTACTTTGTATCCTTTTCTCTCTCGCTCTCCTCCAACACTACTCACTCTGCCCCTACTCAGATGGTAATGTGCCGTCGCAACCGTCGCTCTCTCTCTCCCGCTACTCTCTCCTCTTCCATCCTATCATCTCTTCCCTCTGCTCAATCCTTCTCCCTCCAAACTCCTGATTCTGCCTCCTCAACCCTCCTCTCCTCCCTTTCTGCATCATTTGACTCCCTGTGTCCCCTATCCTCCCGGCCGGCTCGGTCCTCCCCTCCAGCTCCGTGGCTTGATGACTCATTGCGAGCTCACAGAACAGGGCTCCGGGCAGCCGAGCGGAAATGGAGGAAAACTAGACTCCCTGCGGACCTGGCATCTTTTCACTCCCTCCTCTCTACATCTGTTTCTGCTGCTAAGGCCACTTTCTACCACTCTAAATTCCAAACATCTGCCTCTAACCCTAGGAAGCTCTTTGCCACCTTCTCCTCCCTGCTGAATCCTCCTCCCCCTCCCCCCTCCCTCTCTGTGGATGACTTCGTCAACCATTTTGAAAAGAAGGTTGACGACATCCGATCCTCGGGGATCCACGAGGGCATTGCGTTCATCCACATCTGGCCTGCTGGCCCCCCCTACCTCTGCGGAAGCATAGTTCCCGCTCAGCCCAGTCAAAACTGTTCGCTGCTTTGGCACCCCAATGGTGGAACAAGCTCCCCCACGACGCCAGGACAGCAGAGTCACTCACCACCTTCCGGAGACACTTGAAACCCCACCTCTTTAAGGAATACCTGGGATAGGATAAAGTAATCCTTCTACCCCCCCCTTACCCCACCCCCCAAATTTTTTTTTAAATAACATATTGTTAAGTGGTTATCCCACTGGCTATAAGGTGAATGCACCAATTTGTATGTCGCTCTGGATAAGAGCGTCTGCTAAATGACGTAAAATGCTGTGTCAGGGTGTGTGTGTGGGGGGGGGGGGGGGCTAAAAAGGACTACTGTAAGTCCTCTTCTTAACGTCCTCATCACTACCGGTCAAAACTTTTACAACACCTCCTCATTCAAGGGTTTTTCTTTATTTTTTAAAACTATTTTCTACATTGTAGAATAATAGTGAAGACATCAAAACTATGAAATAACACATATGGAATCATGTAGTAACCCAAAAAGTGTTAAACAAATCAAAATATTTTTTATATTTTGAGAGTCTTCAAATAGCCACCCTTTGCCTTGATGACAGCTTTGCACACTGCTGAGCACTTGTTGGCTGCTTTTCCTTCACTCTGCGGTCCGACTCATCCCAAACCATCTCAATTTGGTTGAGTTTCGGGGGATTGTGGAGGCCAGGTCATCTGATGCAGCCTTTAAGACTGTTGGAAAAACATTCCTCATGAAGCTGGTTGAGAGAATGCCAAGAGTGTCCAAAGCTGTCATCAAGGCAAAGGGTGGCTACTTTGAAGAATCTAAAAATATATTTTGATTTGTTTAACACTTTTTTGGTTACTACATGATTCCATATGTGTAATTTGATAATTTTGATGTCTTCACTATTATTCTACAATGGGCGGCAGGTAGCTTAGTGGTTAAGAGCGTTGTGCCAGTAACCGAAAGGTCGCTGGTTCTAATCCCCGAGCCGACTAGGTGAAACATCTGTCGATGTGCCCTTGAGCAAGGTGCTTAACCCTAATTGCTCCTGTAAATCGCTCTGGATTAGAGCGTCTGCTAAATGACTAATTATTATTAATTATTATTAATTATTAGAAAATAGTAAAAATAAAGAAAAACCCTTGAATGAGTAGATGTTCTAAAACTTTTGACCGGTAGTGTACAAGCAGACTCACTCGCATGACAATTAGCACCCTGCCGTTTTCCAGGTCTTTCAAATGCCGTATTTCCTCTGTGCCAACCCAATCCCCCCTAACCCCCTTCTCCACCATCTTCCTCCTTCCCTCCCTCCTCCCATGCAGACATTACAAGTATTCCAGTTGTGTGACCACACACTGTTCCACACAAACGCTCCCTTGTCCCAGCTCTCCTGTGTTCTCCATGTTCATAAAGCCAGTTAACCAGGGGTGTGTCCCAAAATGGCAGCCTATTCCCTATACGGTGTACTACTTTTGGCCAGAGCCCTATAGGCCCTAAAGTAGTGGGCTATAAAAGGGAAAAGGCTGGCATTTGGGAGGCAGACGAGGACTCCGGCTTCAACAACAACATAGGAGACATGTCCCAGTACTTCTAACAGGCGGAGAGCTGCTTCCAGATCAAAACACGCCACAGATGGCTGAACAGACAGCTATGTTTTTCACCGTCACCTTTTCACCTCAGAGTTGGTTCGGTCATTTTTAGGAGGGAGGGGAATTTGACCGGCCTGTGGGTCTTCTCTCCCATTCATGTTCTCAGCCTGCTGCTGCTGCTTCCTGACTGAGGTGACGTGATGTTAGATATGAATGATCTGGGCTCCGGCCCCTCGGGGGAGGGGGTAGAGAAGGTCACAGGGGAACAGCAGGACAAAACGAGTCTTTGTCTGCGTCCCAAATGGTAGCCTAATCCCTTTAAAGTGTCCTACTCCCTCCCATAGGGCTCTAGCTAAAAGTAGTGTGCTATATAGAGAATAGGGTGCCATTTGGAACGCAGACAAACTCGTGTGAACTAGAAAAGGACAGACAGAAAGCTTGGTGAGGGTCAAATCAGATTCAAATCAGATTCAGGCACAAGTTAATGAACGGGGGCCCCATAGATTATAAACAGTGTTCGTTGCAGTAAGACAATCACAGTCTGTCTGGGGAGAAACGTACTGGATGTCTATTCGGATACTGAGGAAGAAGAAACTTAAAAACCATTCACACTCAGACACACTGGACTGAACCTTTTGAGTCTCAACCCACCGACAGACTCATATGGTCCCAGTCTCAACCCACCGACAGACTCATATGGTCCCAGTCTCAACCCACCGACAGACTCATATGGTCCCAGTCTCAACCCACCGACAGACTCATATGGTCCCAGTCTCAACCCACCGACAGACTCATATGGTCCCAGTCTCAACCCACCGACAGACTCATATGGTCCCAGTCTCAACCCACCGACAGACTCATATGGTCCCAGTCTCAACCCACCGACAGACTCATATGGTCCCAGTCTCAACCCACCGACAGACTCATATGGTCCCAGTCTCAACCCACCGACAGACTCATATGGTCCCAGTCTCAACCCACCGACAGACTCATATGGTCCCAGTCTCAACCCACCAACAGACTCATATGGTCCCAGTCTCAACCCACTGACAGACTCATATGGTCCCAGTCTCAACCCACTGACAGACTCATATGGTCCCAGTCTCAACCCACTGACAGACTCATATGGCCTTCATACGCTTCCCCCCCAGACTATTTTCATCCTGTGAGTTTAAAGGGGACTAGGTTGTCATTAACAATACTGAACTTGACACTTTTCCACTATAGCAACTAGCCAGTGGAGAACGTGTGTGTGTGTTTGTTTGCATGGGGCCGTAAGTCTGTCTGTCTGTCTGTCTGTCTGTGTGTGTGTGTGTGTGTGTGTGTGTGTGTGTGTGTGTGCGCGTGTTTCTGCCCCTTGTTCTCCCCCTGCGTCTCCTCTAGCTGAGAGAGATGTGAGGAGAGTGTGAAGAGATTTAGAGGGCCACTTCACAGGGACATGATGACTGACACGCCCATCTGGAAACGAGCAACAGAGAGAGAGAGACACAGAGGCACAGAGCACCATGTACCCAGTATCTCTCCTCACAGCTCCTGCTCCATGCTCTACACCACTGATTCCCAACCAGGGGTACTAGGACCCCAGGGGGTACTTGGTCTAGCCACAGGGGGTACTTGAGATGACTCATGAGACCATAGACCTACTGGTCAAATGCACGAGGGGGTACTTCAGGGGTACTCCGGGCAGAGCAAAATTCAGTTGGTGGAACAGTAACCGAAAAAGGTTGGGAACCACTGCTCTACACTTCTCTACAGTGTTCTACACTGCTATAGAATGTTCTACACTGCTCTAGAATGTTCCACACTGCTCTAGAATGTTCCACACTGCTCTAGACTGCTCTAGAATGTTCTACACTGCTCTACACTGCTCTAGAATGCTCTACACTGCTCTAGAATGTTCTACACTGCTCTACACTGCTCTAGAATGTTCTACACTACTCTACACTGCTCTAGAATGTTCTACACTGCTCTAGAATGTTCCACACTGCTCTACAATGTTCTACACTGCTCTACACTGCTCTAGAATGCTCTAGAATGTTCTACACTGCTCTAGAATGTTCTACACTACTCTACACTGCTCTAGAATGTTCTACACTGCTCTAGAATGTTCCACACTGCTCTACACTGCTCTAGAATGTTCTACACTGCTCTAGAATGTTCTACACTGCTCTAGAATGCTCTACACTGCTCTACAATGTTCTACACAGCTCTAGAATGTTCTACACTGCTCTAGAATGTTCCACACTGCTCTACACTGCTCTAGAATGTTCCACACTGCTCTACACTGCTCTAGAATGTTCTACACTGCTCTACACTGCTCTAGAATGCTCTAGAATGTTCTACACTGCTCTAGAATGTTCTACACTACTCTACACTGCTCTAGAATGTTCTACACTGCTCTAGAATGTTCCACACTGCTCTACACTGCTCTAGAATGTTCTACACTGCTCTAGAATGTTCTACACTGCTCTAGAATGCTCTACACTGCTCTACAATGTTCTACACAGCTCTAGAATGTTCTACACTGCTCTAGAATGTTCCACACTGCTCTACACTGCTCTAGAATGTTCCACACTGCTCTACAATGTTCTACACTGCTCTACACTGCTCTAGAATGTTCTACACTGCTCTAGAATGTTCTACACTGCTCTACACTGCTCTAGAATGTTCTACACTGCTCTAGAATGTTCTACACAGCTTTACTCTGCTCTAAAATGTGCTACACTGTGAGAAGGAGACAGGTGGATAGAGAGCTGGATTGCTACTGAAGCCCAGTAAAAAGGCACAACTTCATCTGGATCTGTTCAAAGGTCCATTCGTTCTGCATTTCACATCTAAAACTTCCACAATCTCTTAAATCAGTAAAGTCACTAACACCAACTCCCTCTCCAACTCTAACTCATACGTGTCATCGCTCCAGTCAGTGACACTTCCTATCTCAGTTAAATGACTCACTTCATCCTGCAACACAGGCAAGCCCTGCTAAACTCAGCTATAAACACAGCTTGGACAGAACAGAGACACCCAGAGATACTGTAGCATCAATGACTAGGAACCCTGACCCTGACACTCACTATGAAACACCCTGACTGCGTCTTCATGTTGTGTTGCTGAGTAACCCTATGACCTCCTGAAACACCCTGACTGGGTCTTCATGTTGTGTTGCTGTGTAACCCTATGACCTCCTGAAACACCCTGACTGCGTCTTCATGTTGTGTTGCTGTGTAACCCTATGACCTCCTGAAACACCCTGACTGGGTCTTCATGTTGTGTTGCTGTGTAACCCTATGACCTCCTGAAACACCCTGACTGGGTCTTCATGTTGTGTTGCTGTGTAACCCTATGACCTCCTGAAACACCCTGACTGGGTCTTCATGTTGTGTTGCTGTGTAACCCTATGACCTCCTGAAACACCCTGACTGGGTCTTCATGTTGTGTTGCTGTGTAACCCCATGACCTCCTGAAACACCCTGACTGGGTCTTCATGTTGTGTTGCTGTGTAACCCCATGACCTCCTGAAACACCCTGACTGGGTCTTCATGTTGTGTTGCTGTATAACTCATGTGAATGTGAGTGTGTGTGAAAAGGTAAAACAGAGATGAGGAAGAGGAGAGGTGGAGAGGAGGAGGTGAAGGAGGAGAGGTGAGGTGGAGGAGGAGAAGAGGTGGAGAGTTGTGGGTTCGTTTCCCACGTGGGGCCAGTATGAAAATGTATGCACTCACTAACTGTAAGTCGCTCTGGATAAGAGCGTCTGCTAAATGACTAAAATGTAAAAATGAGAAGCAGAGGTGGAGGAGGAGGAGGAGGTGAGGTGGAGAGAAGGAGGAAGAGGAGGAGAGGAGATGTGGAGGAGAGGAGGAGAGGTATCCTTACCCCACATCGTCATAGAGCTGTTCCACATCATCTTTCTGTTCCCCTAGGGATAGCTCCAGGTCCAGGTAGTTCCCATTGGAGGCCATCTGCAGAGCACACTCCTCCAACTGGGACGGAACAAATACAGGGACAGCCATGTCAGGGAGGGTAGACATATATTTACACAAAACAGGCATACTATACACTGTAAACATCAACATTAAGACCGATCGATTGTGATAGGACAGACACATTATTTTGATATTTTAACATTGCTATCATTGTTCTAATGTAGAAAGATTAGCTTTCATCTAATTTGGAGGTTAGAATAAATAATCCCCAGTTTCTGGCATTGATGTCATCAGCTTGATAACACTGTTGCTGAGCCTTCTGCCGTGGTTCTAATGAGTCAGGATACAACGCCCCTTCACTTTCTATGGAATACACACACACACACACACAGGCTACATGCTTTCTACACACATAGGTTACATACTTTCTACACACATAGGTTACATACTTTCTACAGACATAGGCTAAATGCATCAGGCTCTATACTTGAACGAGAAAAACAGCCTCACGACCTTTAAATACCAACCAATCCTGATCGTCTTGACAGAATCACAACAACGCCAACCAAGGGTAAAAGCAAGCATGCAACAATTAAGCACGTATCCAAACAATGCCAAAAGGAATGTATCTCCAGTAAGCGCCATGCTTTAGTGGGAGGAAGCCAGCCTGTTCCTGTTCTCTCAACTCCTTATGCAACTGACTGACTTTACAACGACAGCAATGGAGTTGACAAGAGCACAACCTGATCTGGGACCAGGCTTGAACTATAGTGCCAGTGAAAAGTTTGGATTACACCTACTCATTCAAGGGTTTATCTTTATTTTTACATTGTAGAATAATAAAATTTTTACATTTTACATTTTAGTCATTTAGCAGACGCTCTTATCCAGAGCGACTTACAGTTAGTGCATACATTTATTTATTTTTTCATACCCCCTGTGGGAAACGAACCCACAACCTTGGCGTTGCAAACGCCATGCTCTATCAACTGAGCTACATCCCAACTATGAAATAACACATATGGAATCATGGTGTAACCAAAATATATTTTTTATATTTGAGATTCTTCAATGTAGCCACCTTTTGCCTTGATGACAGTTTTGCACACTCTTGGCATTCTCTCAACCAGCTTCATGAGGAATGCTTTTCCAACAGTCTTGATGGAGTTCCCACATATGCTGAGCACTTGTTGGCTACTTTTCCTTCACTCTGCGGTCCAACGCATCCCAAACCATCTCAATTGGGTTGAGGTCGGGTGATTGTGGAGGCCAGGTCATCTGATTCAGCACTCAATCACTCTCCTTCTTGGTCAAATAGCCCTTACACAGCCTGGAGGTGTGTTGGGTCATTGTCCTGTTGAAAAACAAATGATAGTCCCACTAAGCGCAAACCAGATGGGATGGCGTATCGCTGCAGAATGCTGTGGTAGCCATGCTGGTTAAGTGTGCCTTGAATTCTAAATAAATCACTGACAGGGTCACCAGCAAAGCACCCCAACACCATCACACCTCCTCCTCCATGCTTCATGGTGGGAACCACACATGTGGAGATCATCCGTTCACCTACTCTGTGTCTCACATAGACACGGCGGTTGGAACCAAAGGACAGATTTCTACCAGTCTCTCCTTCTTATTGATGTCCTTTAGTAGTGGTTTCTTTGCAGCAATTCGACCATGAAGGACTGATTCACGCAGTCTCCTCTGAACAGTTGATGTTGAGATGTGTCTGTTACTTGAACTCTGTGAAGCATTTATTTGGGCTGCAATTTCTGAGGCTGGTAACTCTAATGAACTTATCCTCTGCAGCAGAGGTAACTCTGGGTCTTCCATTCCTGTGGCGGTCCTCATGAGAGCCAGTTTTATCATAGCGCTTGATGGTTTTTGCGACTGCACTTGAAGAAACTTAAAAAGTTATTGAAATGTTCCGGATTGACTGACCTTCATGTCTTAAAGTAATGATGGACTGTCATTTCTCTTTGCTTATTTGAGCTGTTCTTGCCATAATATGGACTTGGTCTTTTACTAAATAGGGCTATCTTCTGTATGCCACCCATGCCTTGTCACAACACAACTGATTGGCTCAAACACATTAAGGAATTCCACAAATTAACTTTTAACAAGGCACAGCTGTTAATTACATTTTTACATTTACATTTTAGTCATTTAGCAGACGCTCTTATCCAGAGCGACTTACAGTTTTGAAATGCATTCCAGGTGACTACCTCATGAAGCTGGTTGAGAGAATGCCAAGAATGTGCAAAGCTGTCATCAAGGCAAAGGGTGGCTACTTTGAAGAATCTCAAATATAAAAAACATTTTGATTTGTTTAATATTACACTACTATAACACCATCCACACTATTCCAGTAGTGCCTGTGGCAGTGGCTTCCCATCCCTTGCTGTGTCCCAAATGGCACCCTACTCCCTATATAGTGCACTACTTCTGACCAGCTCTACGGGCCCTGAGCTCTGTGGGCCCTGAGCTCTACGGGCCCTCAACTGGCAGCTTCATTAAACAGTACCCGCAAAACACCAGTCTCAACATCAACAGTGAAGAGGCCCACTCTGGGATGCCGACCTTCTAGGCAGCGTTGCAAAGAAAAAACCATATCACAGACTGCCCATCTTAATCTTTTCTTTTTTTTTGGCCAGTCTGAGATATGGCTTTTTCTTTGAAACTCTGCCTAGAAGGTCAGCATCCCGGAGTCGCCTCTTCACTGTTGACGTTGAGACTGGTGTTTTGCGGGTACTATTTAATGAAGCTGCCAGTTGAGGACCTGTGAGGCGCCTGTTTCTCAAACTATTTGTCCTCTTGCTCAGTTGTGCACCGGGGGCCTCCCACTCCCCTTTCTATTCTGGTTAGAGCCAGTTTGTGCTGTTCTGTGAAGGGAGTAGTACACAGAGTTGTACAAGATCTTCAGTTTCTTGGAAAATTCTCGCATGGAATAGCCTTCATTTCTCAGAACAAGAATAGACTGACGAGTTTCAGAAGAAAGTCATTTGTTTCTGGCCATTTTGAGCCTGTAATCGAACCCACAATTGCTGATGCTCCAGATACTCAACTAGTCTCAAGAAGGCCAGTTTTATTGCTTCTTTAAATCAGCACAACAGTTTTCAGCTGTGCTAACATAATTGCAAAAGGGTTTTCTAATGATCAATTAGCCTTTTAAAATGATAAACTTGGGTTAGCAAACACAACGTGCCATTGGAACACAGGACTGATGGTTGCTGATAATGGGCCTCTGTACGGCTAGGTAGATATTCCATTAAAAATCAGCCCTTTCCAGCTACAATAGCCATTTACAACGTTAACAATATCTACACTATGTTATTTTAATGGACAAAAAAATTGCTTTTCTTTAGAAAACAAGGACATTTCTAAGTGCCCCCAAACTTTTGAACAGTAGTGTATATTAATAGGGTGGCATTTAGGAGGTAAGCCCTGTGTACGAGGCTGGTGCATTTAGGAGGTAAGCCCTGTGTACGAGGCTGGTGCATTTAGGAGGTAAGCCCTGTGTACGAGGCTGGTGCATTTAGGAGGTAAGCCCTGTGTACGAGGCTGGTGCATTTAGGAGGTAAGCCCTGTGTACGAGGCTGGTGCATTTAGGAGGTAAGCCCTGTGTACGAGGCTGGTGCATTTAGGAGGTAAGCCCTGTGTATGAGGCTGGTGCATTTAGGAGGTAAGCCCTGTGTACGAGGCTGGTGCATTTAGGAGGTAAGCCCTGTGTATGAGGCTGGTGCATTTAGGAGGTAAGCCCTGTGTACGAGGCTGGTGCATTTAGGAGGTAAGCCCTGCGTACGAGGCTGGTGCATTTAGGAGGTAAGCCCTGGGTATGAGGCTGGTGCATTTAGGGCTGGTATCTGGTAGAGGACGCCATTCCACTGCAGCTTATCTTGTGTTTACAGATCCCACCCTTTCCTTGGGTATTAACTCCATTTAGACTAAACTGACATCCAGGGAGGAAGGGAGGAAGGGGGAAGGGGGGAAGGGGGGGGTCAGAAAACACTTTCCCATAATAAACTAATAATAAACAAACTAACAAACTAAAACTAAGAACAGAGCAAAACCCTCAAGTTATTACCTTATTATTATTATGTTGAAATAATACAACATTTTCCCACAACAAACTATAATGAACAGAGCAAAAAGTTATCTTGTTGCTGATCGGATACAAGACACGTTTTGACATTTCCATGCTATCAGTTATTCAGATCTACTGTATCTCTCTAACTGCCAGGGAAGTATCTGTTTGTATCCCAAATGGTACCCTATTCCCTATATAGCGCACTACTTTAGACCAGAGAATGGCACCCTATATAGTGCACTACTTTAGACCAGAGAAAGGCATCCTATTCCCTATATAGTGCACTACTTTAGACCAGAGAATGGCACCATATTCCCTATATAGTGCACTACTTTAGACCAGAGCCCATAGGGTAGTGCACTATAAAAAGGGAATAGGGTACCATTTGGGATGCACAGGCTCTCACCCCGGGGCAAGGGAGTGATTAGGTTGATTTGTAAAGGAATGTTTTTAATGGAGACAAGTAGTCTCTAGTTTTGTATCATATACGGAGAGGAGAAACACAGGATTAATACAGAGGGGTTGGAAGGGGTTAATACAGAGGGGTTGGAAGGGGTCAGGGTTAATACAGAGGGGTTGGAAGGGGTTAATACAGAGGGGTTGGAAGGGGTTAGGGTTAATACAGAGGGGTTGGAAGGGGTTAGGGTTAATACAGAGGGGTTGGAAGGGGTCAGGGTTAATACAGAGGGGTTGGAAGGGGTTAATACAGAGGGGTTGGAAGGGGTTAGGGTTAATACAGAGGGGTTGGAGGGGGTCAGGGTTAATACAGAGGGGTTGGAAGGGGTTAGGGTTAATACAGAGGGGTTGGAAGGGGTTAGGGTTAATACAGAGGGGTTGGAAGGGGTTAGGGTTAATACAGAGGGGTTGGAAGGGGTTAGGGTTAATACAGAGGGGTTGGAAGGGGTAGGTTAATACAGAGGGGTTGGAAGGGGTTAGGGTTAATACAGAGGGGTTGGAAGGGGTTAGGGTTAATACAGAGGGGTTGGAAGGGGTTAGGGTTAATACAGAGGGGTTGGAAGGGGTTAGGGTTAATACAGAGGGGTTGGAAGGGGTCAGGGTTAATACAGAGGGGTTGGAAGGGGTTAATACAGAGGGGTTGGAAGGGGTAGGTTAATACAGAGGGGTTGGAAGGGGTTAGGGTTAATACAGAGGGGTTGGAAGGGGTTAATACAGAGGGGTTGGAAGGGGTTAATACAGAGGGGTTGGAAGGGGTTAATACAGAGGGGTTGGAAGGGGTTAATACAGAGGGGTTGGAAGGGGTTAATACAGAGGGGTTGGAAGGGGTTAATACAGAGGGGTTGGAAGGGGTTAATACAGAGGGGTTGGAAGGGGTTAATACAGAGGGGTTGGAAGGGGTTAATACAGAGGGGTTGGAAGGGGTTAGGGTTAATACAGAGGGGTTGGAAGGGGTTAATACAGAGGGGTTGGAAGGGGTTAATACAGAGGGGTTGGAAGGGGTTAATACAGAGGGGTTGGAAGGGGTTAATACAGAGGGGTTGGAAGGGGTTAGGGTTAATACAGAGGGGTTGGAAGGGGTTAGGGTTAATACAGAGGGGTTGGAAGGGGTTAGGGTTAATACAGAGGGGTTGGAAGGGGTTAGGGTTAATACAGAGGGGTTGGAAGGGGTTAGGGTTAATACAGAGGGGTTGGAAGGGGTTAGGGTTAATACAGAGGGGTTGGAAGGGGTTAGGGTTAATACAGAGGGGTTGGAAGGGGTTAGGGTTAATACAGAGGGGTTGGAAGGGGTTAGGGTTAATACAGAGGGGTTGGAAGGGGTTAGGGTTAATACAGAGGGGTTGGAAGGGGTTAGGGTTAATACAGAGGGGTTGGAAGGGGTTCGGGTTAATACAGAGGGGTTGGAAGGGGTTCGGGTTAATACAGAGGGGTTGGAAGGGGTTCGGGTTAATACAGAGGGGTTGGAAGGGGTTCGGGTTAATACAGAGGGGTTGGAAGGGGTTAATACAGAGGGGTTGGAAGGGGTTAATACAGAGGGGTTGGAAGGGGTTAGGGTTAATACAGAGGGGTTGGAAGGGGTCAGGGTTATACAGAGGGGTTGGAAGGGGTTAGGGTTAATACAGAGGGGTTGGAAGGGGTTAGGGTTAATACAGAGGGGTTGGAAGGGGTTAGGGTTAATACAGAGGGGTTGGAAGGGGTTAGGGTTAATACAGAGGGGTTGGAAGGGGTTAGGGTTAATACAGAGGGGTTGGAAGGGGTTAGGGTTAATACAGAGGGGTTGGAAGGGGTTAGGGTTAATACAGAGGGGTTGGAAGGGGTTAGGGTTAATACAGAGGGGTTGGAAGGGGTCAGGGTTAATACAGAGGGGTTGGAAGGGGTTAGGGTTAATACAGAGGGGTTGGAAGGGGTTAGGGTTAATACAGAGGGGTTGGAAGGGGTTAGGGTTAATACAGAGGGGTTGGAAGGGGTAGGTTAATACAGAGGGGTTGGAAGGGGTTAGGGTTAATACAGAGGGGTTGGAAGGGGTTAGGGTTAATACAGAGGGGTTGGAAGGGGTTAGGGTTAATACAGAGGGGTTGGAAGGGGTTAGGGTTAATACAGAGGGGTTGGAAGGGGTTAGGGTTAATACAGAGGGGTTGGAAGGGGTTAGGGTTAATACAGAGGGGTTGGAAGGGGTTAATACAGAGGGGTTGGAAGGGGTTAGGGTTAATACAGAGGGGTTGGAAGGGGTCAGGGTTAATACAGAGGGGTTGGAAGGGGTTAGGGTTAATACAGAGGGGTTGGAAGGGGTTAGGGTTAATACAGAGGGGTTGGAAGGGGTTAATACAGAGGGGTTGGAAGGGGTTAGGGTTAATACAGAGGGGTTGGAAGGGGTTAATACAGAGGGGTTGGAAGGGGTTAGGGTTAATACAGAGGGGTTGGAAGGGGTTAATACAGAGGGGTTGGAAGGGGTTAGGGTTAATACAGAGGGGTTGGAAGGGGTTAGGGTTAATACAGAGGGGTTGGAAGGGGTTAATACAGAGGGGTTGGAAGGGGTTAGGGTTAATACAGAGGGGTTGGAAGGGGTTAATACAGAGGGGTTGGAAGGGGTTAGGGTTAATACAGAGGGGTTGGAAGGGGTTAGGGTTAATACAGATGGGTTGGAAGGGGTTAGGGTTAATACAGAGGGGTTGGAAGGGGTTAATACAGAGGGGTTGGAAGGGGTTAGGGTTAATACAGAGGGGTTGGAAGGGGTTAGGGTTAATACAGAGGGGTTGGAAGGGGTTAGGGTTAATACAGAGGGGTTGGAAGGGGTTAGAGACCTTTAGACAGAAAAACGTATTTGACTACAATGCACATTTTGACTTAATCAACAACCTTCAGTAAACTAGAGAAGATTAAACTGCCCTTGATCATTGATTGATCATTGAGCCTTGATCAACCGTCTGTAATCATTCACCTGCACGTTCAAGTTTAGATGACTTTCCCAAGGTAAGTTATTCATTTATATTCATTTATCAAGGCAACCTTCTTTTTGAAATATAATAATAATAATAATAATAATAATAAAATAATAATAATAATAATAATAATAATAATATGCCATTTAGCAGACGCTTTTATCCAAAGCGACTTACAAGTCATGCGTGCATACATTTTTGTGTATGGGTGGTCCCGGGGATTGAACCCACTACCCTGGCGTTACAAGCGCCGTGTTCTACCAGCTGAGCTACAGAGGACCACAATAACTGGACTGTCAATAACGTACCGGTAGGCTACTTTTGACAAGGATATCCCCTCTTGTGCATAACATGGCCATGGACTTCAGCCAGTCAACCACCATGGGGGATCTCACCTGTGTAGCTAGGCTGCTGGTGGCTCCGGCATATTCTCAACGCACCAATTCGTTTTGGAAAGAGGATGAGGCTGTCCAATTTAAAAAAAACGTACCTTCAGCGGTGCCTCCAGGAGTTTGTGAACCCCGGCTATCTGCTCACTCAAGGCGAGGTTTTCATCCAGATCATAGGGCGGCGGTCTTCGTGGCTCCGGGAAGTTGGTGCAGACGAAAGGGTCCGAGTCCTCCAAGTACTGCACTCGGCAGGTTATAGTGGCCATGGCTTTTCCTCAGCCGGATGGGATAAAGTGGATCTGCTGTCAGTCGCGGCGTAGGGCTGTGGCCCTGTGGATATATTCCCCTTGTCCTAAACTCCCATTTAAATACAGAAAAGTTGACGCTCTCTCTCACTACCTCGGCGGTGAAGGGAAACTGCTGCGGTACAGAGCACTACAGCGGACTACCCCCTTGCGACCGTGTGACGTCAGGTATCAGGAAGCGGCGTGGAACTGCTGGAGTGACTCACGCGATGGAAATAGACAGAGCCACAGCCCGCACAGAAGTTCAACTCAGACGATTCGTACTGCTAATTCGGCGGAAAACTTACTAAACACTTGGGAGAAAAAAATGGTGGGCGAAGCCTAATATTAACTGAGGCATCGATTATTGATAGTCTAATTAGGTATGCTAATGTTTTTGCTAATTTGATAATTATCACCCGCCAATTAAGACTGTTAACGTTAGATCCATTCCCAAGTAATTAGGATAAACAATGACAATGATAGAGCGCTCTCTGCTGGAATGACTGTAAAGTGTACATTTAATCTGCCCTGTGGGCCTACTGCTGTGCAAAAAAAGTGACAATGGACCAAAAAATATATCTGTATGCTCTAAATCTGACGATGAAGCTTAAAGGCAAAGGGACTTACACAACTTCAACAGCTTATCAAAAGAAAGTGAGGGTAAAGTTTGTGTTAACAGAGTTGGCTAACTTCACTCTGAGAATAAAGTCTGTATGACTGTAAGGAAGTGCAACAGACAAAGGAAGTCTATGAGTTGTGGTGTGGTGGGTTGTATTGTATTTGTCTTAAAAATTCTGAATATATATATATATCCTGGACACTTTGACCCTTGAACACACACACACACACGGTCATCATTGCTGTTACTATGTATTACTTTTTGTCTAAGCTGCTCAACCATGTCACTATTCACAGTATTCTCTCTATTCTCATTGTGTATAAATTTATTGTCTTCTTTTTACTATTTTGTGGCTATTGTTTATAATGTGTACTACAGTGTTGAGGAAAGGAGAGGGGACACCTGGTCAGTGTTGAGGAGAGGGGATACCTAGTCAGTGTTGAGGAGAGGGGATACCTAGTCAGTGTTGAGGAGAGGGGATACCTGGTCAGTGTTGAGGAGAGGGGATACCTAGTCAGTGTTGAGGAGAGGGGATACCTAGTCAGTGTTGAGGAGAGGGGATACCTAGTCAGTGTTGAGGAGAGGGGATACCTAGTCAGTGTTGAGGAGAGGGGATACCTAGTCAGTGTTGAGGAGAGGGGATACCTAGTCAGTGTTGAGGAGAGGGGATACCTAGTCAGTGTTGAGGAGAGGGGATACCTAGTCAGTGTTGAGGAGAGGGGATACCTAGTCAGTGTTGAGGAGAGGGGATACCTAGTCAGTGTTGAGGAGAGGGGATACCTAGTCAGTGTTGAGGAGAGGGGATACCTAGTCAGTGTTGAGGAGAGGGGATACCTAGTCAGTGTTGAGGAGAGGGGATACCTAGTCAGTGTTGAGGAGAGGGGATACCTAGTCAGTGTTGAGGAGAGGGGATACCTAGTCAGTGTTGAGGAGAGGGGATACCTAGTCAGTGTTGAGGAGAGGGGATACCTAGTCAGTGTTGAGGAGAGGGGATACCTAGTCAGTGTTGAGGAGAGGGGATACCTAGTCAGTGTTGAGGAGAGGGGATACCTAGTCAGTGTTGAGGAGAGGGGATACCTAGTCAGTGTTGAGGAGAGGGGATACCTAGTCAGTGTTGAGGAGAGGGGATACCTAGTCAGTGTTGAGGAGAGGGGATACCTAGTCAGTGTTGAGGAGAGGGGATACCTAGTCAGTGTTGAGGAGAGGGGATACCTAGTCAGTGTTGAGGAGAGGGGATACCTAGTCAGTGTTGAGGAGAGGGGATACCTAGTCAGTGTTGAGGAGAGGGGATACCTAGTCAGTGTTGAGGAGAGGGGATACCTAGGTCAGTGTTGAGGAGAGGGGATACCTAGTCAGTGTTGAGGAGAGGGGATACCTAGTCAGTGTTGAGGAGAGGGGATACCTAGTCAGTGTTGAGGAGAGGGGATACCTGGTCAGTGTTGAGGAGAGGGGATACCTAGTCAGTGTTGAGGAGAGGGGATACCTAGTCAGTGTTGAGGAGAGGGGATACCTAGTCAGTGTTGAGGAGAGGGGATACCTAGTCAGTGTTGAGGAGAGGGGATACCTAGTCAGTGTTGAGGAGAGGGGATACCTGGTCAGTGTTGAGGAGAGGGGATACCTAGTCAGTGTTGAGGAGAGGGGATACCTAGTCAGTGTTGAGGAGAGGGGATACCTAGTCAGTGTTGAGGAGAGGGGATACCTAGTCAGTGTTGAGGAGAGGGGATACCTAGTCAGTGTTGAGGAGAGGGGATACCTAGTCAGTGTTGAGGAGAGGGGATACCTAGTCAGTGTTGAGGAGAGGGGATACCTGGTCAGTGTTGAGGAGAGGGGATACCTAGTCAGTGTTGAGGAGAGGGGATACCTAGTCAGTGTTGAGGAGAGGGGATACCTAGTCAGTGTTGAGGAGAGGGGATACCTAGTCAGTGTTGAGGAGAGGGGATACCTAGTCAGTGTTGAGGAGAGGGGATACCTAGTCAGTGTTGAGGAGAGGGGATACCTAGTCAGTGTTGAGGAGAGGGGATACCTAGTCAGTGTTGAGGAGAGGGGATACCTAGTCAGTGTTGAGGAGAGGGGATACCTAGTCAGTGTTGAGGAGAGGGGATACCTAGTCAGTGTTGAGGAGAGGGGATACCTAGTCAGTGTTGAGGAGAGGGGATACCTAGTCAGTGTTGAGGAGAGGGGATACCTAGTCAGTGTTGAGGAGAGGGGATACCTAGTCAGTGTTGAGGAGAGGGGATACCTAGTCAGTGTTGAGGAGAGGGGATACCTAGTCAGTGTTGAGGAGAGGGGATACCTAGTCAGTGTTGAGGAGAGGGGATACCTAGTCAGTGTTGAGGAGAGGGGATACCTAGTCAGTGTTGAGGAGAGGGGATACCTAGTCAGTGTTGAGGAGAGGGGATACCTAGTCAGTGTTGAGGAGAGGGGATACCTAGTCAGTGTTGAGGAGAGGGGATACCTAGTCAGTGTTGAGGAGAGGGGATACCTAGTCAGTGTTGAGGAGAGGGGATACCTAGTCAGTGTTGAGGAGAGGGGATACCTAGTCAGTGTTGAGGAGAGGGGATACCTAGTCAGTGTTGAGGAGAGGGGATACCTAGTCAGTGTTGAGGAGAGGGGATACCTAGTCAGTGTTGAGGAGAGGGGATACCTAGGTCAGTGTTGAGGAGAGGGGATACCTAGTCAGTGTTGAGGAGAGGGGATACCTAGTCAGTGTTGAGGAGAGGGGATACCTAGTCAGTGTTGAGGAGAGGGGATACCTAGTCAGTGTTGAGGAGAGGGGATACCTAGTCAGTGTTGAGGAGAGGGGATACCTAGTCAGTGTTGAGGAGAGGGGATACCTAGTCAGTGTTGAGGAGAGGGGATACCTAGTCAGTGTTGAGGAGAGGGGATACCTAGTCAGTGTTGAGGAGAGGGGATACCTAGTCAGTGTTGAGGAGAGGGGATACCTAGTCAGTGTTGAGGAGAGGGGATACCTAGTCAGTGTTGAGGAGAGGGGATACCTAGTCAGTGTTGAGGAGAGGGGATACCTAGTCAGTGTTGAGGAGAGGGGATACCTAGTCAGTGTTGAGGAGAGGGGATACCTAGTCAGTGTTGAGGAGAGGGGATACCTAGTCAGTGTTGAGGAGAGGGGATACCTAGTCAGTGTTGAGGAGAGGGGATACCTAGTCAGTGTTGAGGAGAGGGGATACCTAGTCAGTGTTGAGGAGAGGGGATACCTAGTCAGTGTTGAGGAGAGGGGATACCTAGTCAGTGTTGAGGAGAGGGGATACCTAGTCAGTGTTGAGGAGAGGGGATACCTAGTCAGTGTTGAGGAGAGGGGATACCTAGTCAGTGTTGAGGAGAGGGGATACCTAGTCAGTGTTGAGGAGAGGAGGATACCTAGTCAGTGTTGAGGAGAGGGGATACCTAGTCAGTGTTGAGGAGAGGGGATACCTAGTCAGTGTTGAGGAGAGGGGATACCTAGTCAGTGTTGAGGAGAGGGGATACCTAGTCAGTGTTGAGGAGAGAGGATACCTAGTCAGTGTTGAGGAGAGGGGATACCTAGTCAGTGTTGAGGAGAGGGGATACCTAGTCAGTGTTGAGGAGAGGGGATACCTAGTCAGTGTTGAGGAGAGGGGATACCTAGTCAGTGTTGAGGAGAGGGGATACCTAGTCAGTGTTGAGGAGAGGGGATACCTAGTCAGTGTTGAGGAGAGGGGGGATACCTCGTCAGTGTTGAGGAGAGGGGATACTAGTCAGTGTTGAGGAGAGGGGATACCTAGTCAGTGTTGAGGGAGGGGATACCTAGTCAGTGTTGAGGAGAGGGGATACCTAGTCAGTGTTGAGGGGAGGGGATACCTAGTCAGTGTTGAGGGAGAGGGGATACTAGTCAGTGTTGAGGAGAGGGGGGATACCTGTCAGTGTGAGGAGAGGGTCGATACCTAGTCAGTGTTGAGGATTACTAGAGGGGGATAGGGTGATTCCTAGTCAGTGTTGAGGAGAGGGGGGATACCTAGTCAGTGTTGAGGAGAGAGGATACCTAGTCAGTGTTGAGGAGAGGGGGAGGGGACCTAGTCAGTGTTGAGGAGAGGGGATACCTAGTCAGTGTTGAGGAGAGGGGATACCTGGAGTCAGTGTTGAGGAGAGGGAAAGAGGGGGGATACCTAGTCAGTGTTGAGGAGAGGGGATACCTAGTCAGTGTTGAGGAGAGGGGATACCTAGTCAGTGTTGAGGAGAGGGGATACCTAGTCAGTGTTGAGGAGAGGGGATACCTAGTCAGTGTTGAGGAGAGGGGATACCTAGTCAGTGTTGAGGAGAGGGGATACCTAGTCAGTGTTGAGGAGAGGGGATACCTAGTCAGTGTTGAGGAGAGGGGATACCTAGTCAGTGTTGAGGAGAGGGGATACCTAGTCAGTGTTGAGGAGGGGGATACCTAGTCAGTGTTGAGGAGAGGGGATACCTAGTCAGTGTTGAGGAGAGGGGATACCTAGTCAGTGTTGAGGAGAGGGGATACCTAGTCAGTGTTGAGGAGAGGGGATACCTAGTCAGTGTTGAGGAGAGGGGATACCTAGTCAGTGTTGAGGAGAGGGGATACCTAGTCAGTGTTGAGGAGAGGGGATACCTAGTCAGTGTTGAGGAGAGGGGATACCTAGTCAGTGTTGAGGAGAGGGGATACCTAGTCAGTGTTGAGGAGAGGGGATACCTAGTCAGTGTTGAGGAGAGGGGATACCTAGTCAGTGTTGAGGAGAGGGGATACCTAGTCAGTGTTGAGGAGAGGGGATACCTAGTCAGTGTTGAGGAGAGGGGATACCTAGTCAGTGTTGAGGAGAGGGGATACCTAGTCAGTGTTGAGGAGAGGGGATACCTAGTCAGTGTTGAGGAGAGGGGATACCTAGTCAGTGTTGAGGAGAGGGGATACCTAGTCAGTGTTGAGGAGAGGGGATACCTAGTCAGTGTTGAGGAGAGGGGATACCTAGTCAGTGTTGAGGAGAGGGGATACCTAGTCAGTGTTGAGGAGAGGGGATACCTAGTCAGTGTTGAGGAGAGGGGATACCTAGTCAGTGTTGAGGAGAGGGGATACCTAGTCAGTGTTGAGGAGAGGGGATACCTAGTCAGTGTTGAGGAGAGGGGATACCTAGTCAGTGTTGAGGAGAGGGGATACCTAGTCAGTGTTGAGGAGAGGGGATACCTAGTCAGTGTTGAGGAGAGGGGATACCTAGTCAGTGTTGAGGAGAGGGGATACCTAGTCAGTGTTGAGGAGAGGGGATACCTAGTCAGTGTTGAGGAGAGGGGATACCTAGTCAGTGTTGAGGAGAGGGGATACCTAGTCAGTGTTGAGGAGAGGGGATACCTAGTCAGTGTTGAGGAGAGGGGATACCTAGTCAGTGTTGAGGAGAGGGGATACCTAGTCAGTGTTGAGGAGAGGGGATACCTAGTCAGTGTTGAGGAGAGGGATACCTAGTCAGTGTTGAGGAGAGGGGATACCTAGTCAGTGTTGAGGAGAGGGGATACCTAGTCAGTGTTGAGGAGAGGGGATACCTAGTCAGTGTTGAGGAGAGGGGATACCTAGTCAGTGTTGAGGAGAGGGGATACCTAGTCAGTGTTGAGGAGAGGGGATACCTAGTCAGTGTTGAGGAGAGGGGATACCTAGTCAGTGTTGAGGAGAGGGGATACCTAGTCAGTGTTGAGGAGAGGGGATACCTAGTCAGTGTTGAGGAGAGGGGATACCTAGTCAGTGTTGAGGAGAGGGGATACCTAGTCAGTGTTGAGGAGAGGGGATACCTAGTCAGTGTTGAGGAGAGGGGATACCTAGTCAGTGTTGAGGAGAGGGGATACCTAGTCAGTGTTGAGGAGAGGGGATACCTAGTCAGTGTTGAGGAGAGGGGATACCTAGTCAGTGTTGAGGAGAGGGGATACCTAGTCAGTGTTGAGGAGAGGGGATACCTAGTCAGTGTTGAGGAGAGGGGATACCTAGTCAGTGTTGAGGAGAGGGGATACCTAGTCAGTGTTGAGGAGAGGGGATACCTAGTCAGTGTTGAGGAGAGGGGATACCTAGTCAGTGTTGAGGAGAGGGGATACCTAGTCAGTGTTGAGGAGAGGGGATACCTAGTCAGTGTTGAGGAGAGGGGATACCTAGTCAGTGTTGAGGAGAGGGGATACCTAGTCAGTGTTGAGGAGAGGGGATACCTAGTCAGTGTTGAGGAGAGGGGATACCTAGTCAGTGTTGAGGAGAGGGGATACCTAGTCAGTGTTGAGGAGAGGGGATACCTAGTCAGTGTTGAGGAGAGGGGATACCTAGTCAGTGTTGAGGAGAGGGATACCTAGTCAGTGTTGAGGAGAGGGGATACCTAGTCAGTGTTGAGGAGAGGGGATACCTAGTCAGTGTTGAGGAGAGGGGATACCTAGTCAGTGTTGAGGAGAGGGGATACCTAGTCAGTGTTGAGGAGAGGGGATACCTAGTCAGTGTTGAGGAGAGGGGATACCTAGTCAGTGTTGAGGAGAGGGGATACCTAGTCAGTGTTGAGGAGAGGGGATACCTAGTCAGTGTTGAGGAGAGGGGATACCTAGTCAGTGTTGAGGAGAGGGGATACCTAGTCAGTGTTGAGGAGAGGGGATACCTAGTCAGTGTTGAGGAGAGGGGATACCTAGTCAGTGTTGAGGAGAGGGGGATACCTAGTCAGTGTTGAGGAGAGGGGATACCTAGTCAGTGTTGAGGAGAGGGGATACCTAGTCAGTGTTGAGGAGAGGGGATACCTAGTCAGTGTTGAGGAGAGGGGATACCTAGTCAGTGTTGAGGAGAGGGGATACCTAGTCAGTGTTGAGGAGAGGGGGATACCTAGTCAGTGTTGAGGAGAGGGGATACCTAGTCAGTGTTGAGGAGAGGGGATACCTAGTCAGTGTTGAGGAGAGGGGATACCTAGTCAGTGTTGAGGAGAGGGGATACCTAGTCAGTGTTGAGGAGAGGGGATACCTAGTCAGTGTTGAGGAGAGAGGGATACCTAGTCAGTGTTGAGGAGAGGGGATACCTAGTCAGTGTTGAGGAGAGGGGATACCTAGTCAGTGTTGAGGAGAGGGGATACCTAGTCAGTGTTGAGGAGAGGGGATACCTAGTCAGTGTTGAGGAGAGGGAGAGGGGATACCTAGTCAGTGTTAAGGAGAGAGGGATACCTAGTCAGTGTTTTTGAGGAGAGAGGATACCTAGTCAGTGTTTGAGGAGAGGGGATACCTAGTCAGTGGTTGAGGAGAGAGGATACCTAGTCCAGTGTTGAGGGAGAGAGGAGATACCTAGTCAGTGTTGAGGAGAGGGGCATACCTAGTCAGTGTTGAGGGGATACCTAGTCAGTATTGAGGAGAGAGGATACCTAGTCAGTGTTGAGGAGAGAGGGTACCTAGTCAGTGTTGAGGAGAGGGGATACCTAGTCAGTGTTGAGGAGAGGGGATACCTAGTCAGTGTTGAGGAGAGAGGATACCTAGTCAGTGTTGAGGAGAGAGGATACCTAGTCAGTGTTGAGGAGAGGGAGAGGGGATACCTAGTCAGTGTTGAGGAGAGAGGATACCTAGTCACTGTTGAGGAGAGAGGATACCTAGTCAGTGTTGAGGAGAGAGGATACCTAGTCAGTGTTGAGGAGAGGGAGAGGGGATACCTAGTCAGTGTTAAGGAGAGGGGATACCTAGTCAGTGTTGAGGAGAGGGGATACCTAGTCAGTGTTGAGGAGAGGGGATACCTAGTCAGTGTTGAGGAGGAGGGGTGATACCTAGTCAGTGTTGAGGAGAGGGGATACCTAGTCAGTGTTGAGGAGAGGGGATACCTAGTCAGTGTTGAGGAGAGGGGGATACCTAGTCAGTGTTGAGGAGAGGGGATACCTAGTCAGTGTTGAGGAGAGGGGATACCTAGTCAGTGTTGAGGAGAGGGGATACCTAGTCAGTGTTGAGGAGGAGGGGATACCTAGTCAGTGTTGAGGAGAGGGGATACCTAGTCAGTGTTGAGGAGAGGGGATACCTAGTCAGTGTTGAGGAGAGGGGAGTACCTAGTCAGTGTTGAGGAGAGGGGATACCTAGTCAGTGTTGAGGAGAGGGGATACCTAGTCAGTGTTGAGAGAGGGGATACCTAGTCAGTGTTGAGAGAGAGGGGATACCTAGTCAGTGTTGAGGAGAGGGGATACCTAGTCAGTGTTGAGGAGAGGGGATACCTAGTCAGTGTTGAGGAGAGGGGATACCTAGTCAGTGTTGAGGAGAGGGGATACCTAGTCAGTGTTGAGGAGAGGGGATACCTAGTCAGTGTTGAGGAGAGGGGATACCTAGTCAGTGTTGAGGAGAGGGGATACCTAGTCAGTGTTACCTAGTCAGTGTTGAGGGAGAGGGGATACCTAGTCAGTGTTGAGGAGAGGGAGAGGGGATACCTAGTCAGTGTTGAGGAGAGGGGATACCTAGTCAGTGTTGAGGAGAGGGGATACCTAGTCAGTGTTGAGGAGAGGGGATACCTAGTCAGTGTTGAGGAGAGGGGATACCTAGTCAGTGTTGAGGAGAGGGGATACCTAGTCAGTGTTGAGGAGAGGGAGAGGGGATACCTAGTCAGTGTTGAGGAGAGGGGATACCTAGTCAGTGTTGAGGAGATCACCTAGTCAGTTGAGGAAGGGGATACCTAGTCAGTGTTGAGGAGAGGGGGGGATACCTAGTCAGTGTTGAGGAGAGGGGATACCTAGTCAGTGTTTGAGGAGAGGGGGATACCTAGTCAGTGTTGAGGAGAGGGGATACCTAGTCAGTGTTGAGGAGAGGGGATACCTAGTCAGTGTTGAGGAGAGGGGATACCTAGTCAGTGTTGAGGAGAGGGGATACCTAGTCAGTGTTGAGGGGATACCTAGTCAGTGTTGAGGAGAGGGGATACCTAGTCAGTGTTGAGGAGAGGGGATACCTAGTCAGTGTTGAGGAGAGGGGACACCTAGTCAGTGTTGAGGAGAGGGGACACCTAGTCAGTGTTGAGGGGATACCTAGTCAGTGTTGAGGAGAGGGGATACCTAGTCAGTGTTGAGGAGAGGGCATACCTAGTCAGTGTTGAGGAGAGGGGATACCTAGTCAGTGTTGAGGAGAGGGGATACCTAGTCAGTGTTGAGGAGAGGGGATACCTAGTCAGTGTTGAGGAGAGGGGATACCTAGTCAGTGTTGAGGAGAGGGGATACCTAGTCAGTGTTGAGGAGAGGGGATACCTAGTCAGTGTTGAGGAGAGGGAGATACCTAGTCAGTGTTGAGGAGAGGGGATACCTAGTCAGTGTGAGGAGAGGGATACCTAGTCAGTTGAGAGGGGATACCTAGTCAGTGTTGAGGAGAGGGGATACCTAGTCAGTGTTGAGGAGAGGGGATACCTAGTCAGTGTTGGAGGAGAGGGGATACCTAGTCAGTGTTGAGGAGAGGGAGAGGGGATACCTAGTCAGTGTTGAGGAGAGGGGATACCTAGTCAGTGTTGAGGAGAGGGGATACCTAGTCAGTGTTGAGCAGAGGGGATACCTAGTCAGTGTTGAGGAGAGGGGATACCTAGTCAGTGTTGAGGGAGAGGGGATACCTAGTCAGTGTTGAGGAGAAGGAGGATACCTAGTCAGTGTTGAGGAGAGGGGATACCTAGTCAGTGTTGAGGAGAGGGGATACCTAGTCAGTGTTGAGGAGAGGGGATACCTAGTCAGTGTTGAGGAGAGGAGAGGGATACCTAGTCAGTGTTGAGGAGGAGGGGCTACCTAGTCAGTGTTGAGGAGAGGGGATACCTAGTCAGTGTTGAGGAGAGGGGATACCTAGTCAGTGTTGAGGAGAGGGGATACCTAGTCAGTGTTGAGGAGAGGGGATACCTAGTCACGTGTTGAGGAGAGGGGAGAGGGATACCTAGTCAGTGTTGAGGAGAGGGGATACCTAGTCAGTGTTGAGGAGAGAGAGATACCTAGTCAGTGTTGAGGAGAGGGGATACCTATTCAGTGTTGAGGAGAGGGGATACCTAGTCAGTGTTGAGGAGAGGGGATACCTAGTCAGTGTTGAGAGAGGGGATTACCTAGTCAGTGTTTGAGGAGAGGGGATACCTAGTCAGTGTTGAGGAGAGGGGATACCTAGTCAGTGTTGAGCATGAGGGGATACCTAGTCAGTGTTGAGGAGAGGGGATACCTAGTCAGTGTTGAGAGAGGGACTACCTAGTCAGAGTTTGAGTGAGAGGGGATACCTAGTCAGTGTTGAGGAGAGGGGATACCTAGTCAGTGTTGAGGAGAGGGGATACCTAGTCAGTGTTGAGGAGAGGGGATACCTAGTCAGTGTTGAGGAGAGGGGATACCTAGTCAGTGTTGAGGAGAGGGGATACCTAGTCAGTGTTGAGGAGAGGGGATACCTAGTCAGTGTTGAGGGGATACCTAGTCAGTGTTGAGGAGAGGGGATACCTAGTCAGTGTTGAGGCAGAGGGGATACCTAGTCAGTGTTGAGGAGAGGGGATACCTAGTCAGTGTTGAGGGAGAGGGGATACCTAGTCAGTGTTGAGGAGAGGGGATACCTAGTCAGTGTTGAGGAGAGGGGATACCTAGTCAGTGTTGAGGAGAGGGGGATACCTAGTCAGTGTTGAGGAGAGGGGATACCTAGTCAGTGTTGAGGGAGAGGGGATACCTAGTCAGTGTTGAGGAGAGGGGATACCTAGTCAGTGTTGAGGAGAGGGGATACCTAGTCAGTTTGAGGGATGGGGATCAGGAGAGGGAGAGGGGATACCTAGTCAGTGTTGAGGAGAGGGCATACCTAGTCAGTGTTGAGGAGAGGGGATACCTAGTCAGTGTTGAGGAGGAGGGGATACCTAGTCAGTGTTGAGGAGAGGGGATTACCTAGTCAGTGTTGAGGAGAGGGGATACCTAGTCAGTGTTGAGGAGAGGGGATACCTAGTCAGTGTTGAGGAGAGGGGATACCTAGTCAGAGTAGAGGAGAGGGAAAACCTAGTCAGTGTTGAGGAGAGGGGATACTAGTCAGTGTTAGAGGGAGAGGGATACCTAGTCAGTGGTTGAGGAGAGAGATACCTAGTCAGTGTTGAGGAGAGGGGATACCTAGTCAGTGTGAGGCAGAGGGGATACCTAGTCAGTGTTGAGGAGAGGGGATACCTAGTTCAGTGTTGAGGAGAGGAGAGGGGATACCTAGTCAGTGTTGAGGAGAGGGGATACCTAGTCAGTGTTGAGAGAGGGGATACCTAGTCAGTGTTGAGGGAGGGGGGGGGGGGGGGGGGGATACCTATTCAGTGTTGGGGGGGGGGGGGAGAGGGGATACCTAGTCAGTGTTGGAGGAGAGGGGATACTAGTCAGTGTTGAGGAGAGGGATACCTAGTCAGTGTTGAGGAGAGGGGATACCCTAGTCAGTGTTGAGGAGAGGAGAGGGATACCTAGTCAGTGTTGAGGAGAGGGGATACCTAGTCAGTGTAGAGAAGAGGGATACCTAGTCAGTGTTGAGGAGAGGGGATACCTAGTCAGTGTTGAGGAGAGGGGATTACCTAGTCAGTGTTGAGGAGAGGGGGGGATACCTAGTCAGTGTTGAGGAGAGGGGGGGATACCTAGTCAGTGTTGAGGAGAGGGGATACCTAGTCAGTGTTGAGGAGAGGGGATTACCTAGTCAGTGTTGAGGAGAGGGGATACCTAGTCAGTGTTGAGGAGAGGGAGAGGGGATACCTAGTCAGTGTTGAGGAGAGGGGATACCTAGTCAGTGTTGAGGAGAGGGGATACCTAGTCAGTGTTGAGGAGAGGGGATACCTAGTCAGTGTTGAGGAGAGGGGATACCTAGTCAGTGTTGAGGAGAGGGGATACCTAGTCAGTGTTGAGGAGAGGGGATACCTAGTCAGTGTTGAGGAGAGGGGATACCTAGTCAGTGTTGAGGAGAGGGGATACCTAGTCAGTGTTGAGGAGAGGGGATACCTAGTCCAGTGTTGAGGAGAGGGGATACCTAGTCAGTGTTGAGGAGAGGGGATACCTAGTCAGTGTTGAGGAGCGAGGGGATACCTAGTCAGTGTTGAGGAGAGGGGATACCTAGTCAGTGTTGAGGAGAGGGGATACCTAGTCAGTGTTGAGGAGAGGGGATACCTAGTCAGTGTTGAGGAGAGGGGATACCTAGTCAGTGTTGGGCAGAGGGGATACCTAGTCAGTGTTGAGGAGAGGGGATACCTAGTCAGTGTTGAGGAGAGGGGATACCTAGTCAGTGTTGAGGAGAGGGGATACCTAGTCAGTGTTGAGGAGAGGGGATACCTAGTCAGTGTTGAGGAGAGGGGATACCTAGTCAGTGTTGAGGAGAGGGGATACCTAGTCAGTGTTGAGGAGAGGGGATACCTAGGTCAGTGTTGAGGAGAGGGGATACCTAGTCAGTGTTGAGGAGAGGGGATACCTAGTCAGTGTTGAGGAGAGGGGATACCTAGTCAGTGTTGAGGAGAGGGGATACCTAGTCAGTGTTGAGGAGAGGGGATACCTAGTCAGTGTTGAGGAGAGGGGATACCTAGTCAGTGTTGAGGAGAGGGGATACCTAGTCAGTGTTGAGGAGAGGGGATACCTAGTCAGTGTTGAGGAGAGGGGATACCTAGTCAGTGTTGAGGCAGAGGGGATACCTAGTCAGTGTTGAGGAGAGGGGATACCTAGTCAGTGTTGAGGAGAGGGGATACCTAGTCAGTGTTGAGGAGAGGGGATACCTAGTCAGTGTTGAGGAGAGGGGATACCTAGTCAGTGTTGAGGAGAGGGGATACCTAGTCAGTGTTGAGGAGAGGGGATACCTAGTCAGTGTTGAAGGAGAGGGGATACCTAGTCAGTGTTGAGGAGAGGGGATACCTAGTCAGTGTTGAGAGAGAGGGGATACCTAGTCAGTGTTGAGGAGAGGGGATACTAGTCAGTGTTGAGGAGAGGGGATACCTAGTCAGTGTTGAGGAGAGGGGGATACCTAGTCAGTGTTGAGGAGAGGGGATACCTAGTCAGTGTTGAGGAGAGGGGGAGGGGATACCTAGTCAGTGTTGAGGAGAGGGGATACCTAGTCAGTGTTGAGGAGAGGGGATACCTAGTCAGTGTTGAGGAGAGGGGATACCTAGTCAGTGTTGAGGAGAGGGGATACCTAGTCAGTGTTGAGGAGAGGGGATACCTAGTCAGTGTTGAGGAGAGGGGATACCTAGTCAGTGTTGAGGAGAGGGGATACCTAGTCAGTGTTGAGGAGAGGGAGAGGGGATACCTAGTCAGTGTTGAGGAGAGGGGATACCTAGTCAGTGTTGAGGAGAGGGGATACCTAGTCAGTGTTGAGGAGAGGGGATACCTAGTCAGTGTTGAGGAGAGGGGATACCTAGTCAGTGTTGAGGAGAGGGGATACCTAGTCAGTGTTGAGGAGAGGGGATACCTAGTCAGTGTTGAGGAGAGGGGATACCTAGTCAGTGTTGAGGAGAGGGGATACCTAGTCAGTGTTGAGGAGAGGGGATACCTAGTCAGTGTTGAGGAGAGGGGGATACCTAGTCAGTGTTGAGGAGAGGGGATACCTAGTCAGTGTTGAGGAGAGGGGATACCTAGTCAGTGTTGAGGAGAGGGGATACCTAGTCAGTGTTGAGGAGAGGGGATACCTAGTCAGTGTTGAGGAGAGGGGATACCTAGTCAGTGTTGAGGAGAGGGGATACCTAGTCAGTGTTGAGGAGAGGGGATACCTAGTCAGTGTTGAGGAGAGGGGATACCTAGTCAGTGTTGAGGAGAGGGGATACCTAGTCAGTGTTGAGGAGAGGGGATACCTAGTCAGTGTTGAGGAGAGGGGATACCTAGTCAGTGTTGAGGAGAGGGGATACCTAGCTCAGTGTTGAGGAGAGGGGATACCTAGTCAGTGTTGAGGAGAGGGGATACCTAGTCAGTGTTGAGGAGAGGGGATACCTAGTCAGTGTTGAGGAGAGGGGATACCTAGTCAGTGTTGAGGAGAGGGGATACCTAGTCAGTGTTGAGGAGAGGGGATACCTAGTCAGTGTTGAGGAGAGGGGATACCTAGTCAGTGTTGAGGAGAGGGGATACCTAGTCAGTGTTGAGGAGAGGGGATACCTAGTCAGTGTTGAGGAGAGGGGATACCTAGTCAGTGTTGAGGAGAGGGGATACCTAGTCAGTGTTGAGGAGAGGGGATACCTAGTCAGTGTTGAGGAGAGGGGATACCTAGTCAGTGTTGAGGAGAGGGGATACCTAGTCAGTGTTGAGGGGATACCTAGTCAGTGTTGAGGAGAGGGGATACCTAGTCAGTGTTGAGGAGAGGGGATACCTAGTCAGTGTTGAGGAGAGGGGATACCTAGTCAGTGTTGAGGAGAGGGGATACCTAGTCAGTGTTGAGGAGAGGGGATACCTAGTCAGTGTTGAGGAGAGGGGATACCTAGTCAGTGTTGAGGAGAGGGGATACCTAGTCAGTGTTGAGAGAGAGAGGGGATACCTAGTCAGTGTTGAGGAGAGGGGATACCTAGTCAGTGTTGAGGAGAGGGGGATACCTAGTCAGTGTTGAGGAGAGGGGATACCTAGTCAGTGTTGAGGAGAGGGGATACCTAGTCAGTGTTGAGGAGAGGGGATACCTAGTCAGTGTTGAGGAGAGGGGATACCTAGTCAGTGTTGAGGAGAGGGGATACCTAGTCAGTGTTTGAGGAGAGGGGATACCTAGTCAGTGTTGAGGAGAGGGGATACCTAGTCAGTGTTGAGGAGAGGGGATACCTAGTCAGTGTTGAGGAGAGGGGATACCTAGTCAGTGTTGAGGAGAGGGGATACCTAGTCAGTGTTGAGGAGAGGGGATACCTAGTCAGTGTTGAGGAGAGGGGATACCTAGTCAGTGTTGAGGAGAGGGGATACCTAGTCAGTGTTGAGGAGAGGGGATACCTAGTCAGTGTTGAGGAGAGGGGATACCTAGTCAGTGTTGAGGAGAGGGGATACCTAGTCAGTGTTGAGGGGATACCTAGTCAGTGTTGAGGAGAGGGGATACCTAGTCAGTGTTGAGGAGAGGGGATACCTAGTCAGTGTTGAGGAGAGGGGATACCTAGTCAGTGTTGAGGAGAGGGGATACCTAGTCAGTGTTGAGGAGAGGGGATACCTAGTCAGTGTTGAGGAGAGGGGATACCTAGTCAGTGTTGAGGAGAGGGGATACCTAGTCAGTGTTGAGGAGAGGGGATACCTAGTCAGTGTTGAGGAGAGGGGATACCTAGTCAGTGTTGAGGAGAGGGGATACCTAGTCAGTGTTGAGGAGAGGGGATACCTAGTCAGTGTTGAGGAGAGGGGATACCTAGTCAGTGTTGAGGAGAGGGGATACCTAGTCAGTGTTGAGGAGAGGGGATACCTAGTCAGTGTTTGAGGAGAGGGGATACCTAGTCAGTGTTGAGGAGAGGGGATACCTAGTCAGTGTTGAGGAGAGGGGGATACCTAGTCAGTGTTGAGGAGAGGGGATACCTAGTCAGTGTTGAGGAGAGGGGATCCTAGTCAGTGTTGAGGGGAGGGGATACCTAGCCAGTGTTGAGGAGAGGGGATACCTAGTCAGTGTTGAGGAGAGGGGATACCTAGTCAGTGTTGAGGAGAGGGGATACCTAGTCAGTGTTGAGGAGAGGGGATACCTAGTCAGTGTTGAGGAGAGGGGATACCTAGTCAGTGTTGAGGAGAGGGGATACCTAGTCAGTGTTGAGGAGAGGGGATACCTAGTCAGTGTTGAGGAGAGGGGATACCTAGTCAGTGTTGAGGAGAGGGATACCTAGTCAGTGTTGAGGAGAGGGGATACCTAGTCAGTGTTGAGGAGAGGGGATACCTAGTCAGTGTTGAGGAGAGGGGATACCTAGTCAGTGTTGAGGAGAGGGGCATACCTAGTCAGTGTTGAGGAGAGGGAGAGAGGATACCTAGTCAGTGTTGAGGAGAGGGGATACCTAGTCAGTGTTGAGGAGAGGGGATACCTAGTCAGTGTTGAGGAGAGGGGATACCTAGTCAGTGTTGAGGAGAGGGGAGGGGATACCTAGTCAGTGTTGAGGAGAGGGGATACCTAGTCAGTGTTGAGGAGAGGGGATACCTAGTCAGTGTTGAGGAGAGGGGATACCTAGTCAGTGTTGAGGAGAGGGGATACCTAGTCAGTGTTGAGGAGAGGGGATACCTAGTCAGTGTTGAGGAGAGGGGATACCTAGTCAGTGTTGAGGAGAGGGAGAGGGGATACCTAGTCAGTGTTGAGGAGAGGGGATACCTAGTCAGTGTTGAGGAGAGGGGATACCTAGTCAGTGTTGAGGGAGAGGGGATACCTAGTCAGTGTTGAGGAGAGGGGATACCTAGTCAGTGTTGAGGAGAGGGGATACCTAGTCAGTGTTGAGGAGAGGGGATACCTAGTCAGTGTTGAGGAGAGGGGATACCTAGTCAGTGTTGAGGAGAGGGGATACCTAGTCAGTGTTGAGGAGAGGGGGATACCTAGTCAGTGTGAGGAGAGGGGGATACCTAGTCAGTGTTGAGGAGAGGGGATACCTAGTCAGTGTTGAGGAGAGGGGATACCTAGTCAGTGTTGAGGAGAGGGGATACCTAGTCAGTGTTGAGGAGAGGGGATACCTAGTCAGTGTTGAGGAGAGGGGATACCTAGTCAGTGTTGAGGACATATTACTATCTACAGTGCATTGTAAAGTATTCACCCCACTTGGCATTTTTCCTCTTTTGTTGCATTACAACCTGTAATTTAAATTGATTTTTATTTGGATTTCATGTAATGGACATACACAAAATAGTCCAAATTGGTGAAGTGAAATGAAAAAAATAACTAAAAAAAAAAAAAATCTACAAAATAAATAACGGAAAAGTGGTGCGTGCATATGTATTCACCCCCTTTGCTATGAAGCCCCTAAATAAGATCTGGTGCAACCAATTACCTTCAGAAGTCACATAATTAGTTAAATAAAGTCCACCTGTGTCTAATCTAAGTGTCACATGATCTGTCACATGATCTCAGTATATATACACCTGTTCTGAAAGGCCCCAGAGTCTGCAACACCACTAAGCAAGGGGCACCACCAAGCAAGCGGCACCATGAAGACCAAGGAGCTCTCCAAACAGGTCAGGGACAAAGTTGTGGAGAAGTACAGATCAGGGTTGGGTTATAAAAAAATATCAGCAAACTTTGAACATCCCACAGAGCACCATTAATCCATTATAAAAAAATTATTTTTGGCCATCAAGGAAAAAGCTTTGTCTGGCGCAAACCCAACACCTCTCATCACCCCGAGAACACCATCCCCACAGTGAAGCATGGTGGTGGCAGCATCATGCTGTGGGATGTTTTTTTAATCGGCAGGGACTGGGAGACTGGTCAGAATTGAAGGAATGATGTGGTCCTCTGTAGCTCAGCTGGTAGAGCACGGCGCTTGTAACGCCAAGGTAGTGGGTTCGATCCCCGGGACCACCCATACACAAAAATGTATGCACGCACGACTGTAAGTTGCTTTGGATAAAAGCGTCTGCTAAATGGCATATTATTATTGTAATGATGGATGGCGCTAAATACAGGGAAGTTCTTGAGGGAAACCTGTTTCAGTCTTCCAGAGATTTGAGACTGGGATGGAGGTTTGCCTTCCAGCAGGGCAATGACCCTAAGCATACTGCTAAAGCAACACTCAAGTGGTTTAAGGGGAAACATTTAAATGCCTTGGAATGGCCTAGTCAAAGCCCAGACCTCAATCCAATTGAGAATCTGTGGTATGACTTAAAGATTGCTGTACACCAGAAGAACCCATCCAACTTGAAGGAGCTGGAGCAGATTTGCCTTGAAGAATGGGCAAAGATCCCAGTGGCTAGATGTGCCAAGCTTATAGAGACATACCCCTGTCACGATCGTCGGGTACAGAGGACCAAGGCGCAGCGTGGAAGGTGAACATATTTATTAAATAATGATAACACGAACAAAACAACAAACGATACGTGACGTGCAAAACACAAACCTACACAGGAACAAGATCCCACAAACACTGTGGGAAAACTGGCTGCTTAAGTATGGTTCCCAATCAGAGACAACAAGCAACAGCTGATACACGTTGCCTCTGATTGAGAACCACACTGGCCAACATAGAAATGAAAGAACTAGATAAGAACTAGAATAAACAAAGAAAACTCACACCCTGGCTCAACATACAAGAGTCCCCAGAGCCAGGGCGTGACAGTACCCCCCCCCCCCAAAGGCGCGGACTCCGGCCGCGCCAACCAAACACCACAGGGGAGGGACCGGGTGGGCACTCTGCCTTGGCGGCGGATCCGGCTCCGGGCATGATCCCCGCTCCCTCTCCAACCCCCCAAAGTACCCCTGGTCCGGTCTGGCCCTGCTGGCCGGAGCTGGACTGAACACTGGTGGAGCGGATTGCTCTAGCTCCGGAGTGGAGCAGCTGACCGGTGCCGGACCAGGCACCGGTGGAACAGGCACAGGCTGTGCCGGACTGACAACGCACACCACTGGCTTGGCGTGGGGAGCAGGAACGGGCCGGACCGGGCTGACGACGCACACCACTGGCTTGGCGTGGGGAGCAGGAGCGGGCCGACGAAGCGCACCACTGACTTGGTGCGGGGAGCAGGGACGGACCAAACCGGGCTGGCGAAGCGCACCACTATCTTGGTGCGGGGAGCAGGAGCAGGAGCGGGCCGGACCGGGCTGACGAAGCGCACCACTGACTTGGTGCGGGGAGCAGGAACGGACCGAACTGGGCTGGCGAAGCGCACCACTGGCTCGATGCGAGGAACAGGAACAGGCCGGACCGTACTGGGGACACACACCACTGGCACTACGCAGGGATCAGGAACGGGCCGGACCGGACTGGTAACACACCCCAGTACCTCTCGCCGTGCCTCTACACTTTCCCTCTCCTCTGTGACCAGTGGCCCCCTTAACCTGGCGGCCTCCTCTGCAAACCCGCTGGACCGCTCTATCGCGGCCTCCTGCTGCCCCGTCGTCCACGGCGTGAGCCCCCCCCTAAAAGTTTTCTGGGGGTCTCTCCTCCCCGTGGGCCAGGCCCAGTCGAGGTTGATGTCCTTTAGCGATACCTCTGGCGTTGGCTCCTGGACACGCTGCTTGGTCCAGTGTTGGTGGGATCTTCTGTCACGATCGTCGGGTACAGAGGACCAAGGCGCAGCGTGGAAGGTGAACATATTTATTAAATAATGATTACACGAACAAAACAACAAACGATACGTGACGTCCAAAGGTGCAAAACACAAACCTACACAGGAACAAGATCCCACAAACACTGTGGGAAACAGGCTGACTAAGTATGGTTCCCAATCAGAGACAACAAGCAACGGCTGATACACGTTGCCTCTGATTGAGAACCACACTGGCCAACATAGAAACGAAAGAGCTAGATAAGAACTAGAATAAACAAAGAAAACTCACACCCTGGCTCAACATACAAGCGTCCCCAGAGCCAGGGCGTGACAACCCCAAGAGACTTCCAGCTGTAATTGCTGCAAAAGGTGGCTCTACAAAGTATTGACTTTGGGGGGGGGGTGAATAGTTATGCACGTTGAAGTTTTCTGTTTTTTTGTCTTATTTCTTGTTTGTTTCACAAGAAAAAATACTTTGCATCTTCAAAGTGGTAGGCATGTTGTGTAAATAAAATGATACAAACCCCACAAAAATCAATTTTAATTCCAGGTTGTAAGGCAACAAAATTGGAAAAATGCCAAGGGGGGGGTGAATACTTTCGCAAGCCACTGTATACGAACAACAGACAGAACATATTCTGGTCCTTTTGTCAGTGTTTTAGGATGTATTGCTATCTACACAGACAGCAGACAGAACATATTCTGGTCCTTTTGTCAGTGTTTTAGGATGTATTGCTATCTATACAGACAGCAGACAGAACATATTCTGGTCCTTTAGTCAGTGTTTTAGGATGTATTGCTATCTATACAGACAGCAGACAGAACATATTCTGGTCCTTTTGTCAGTGTTTTAGGATGTATTGCTATCTATACAGACAGCAGAAAGAACATATTCTGGTCCTTTTGTCAGTGTTTTAGGATGTATTGCTATCTATACAGGCAGCAGACAGAACATATTCTGGTCCTTTTGTCAGTGTTTTAGGATGTATTGCTATCTATACAGACAGCAGACAGAACATATTCTGGTCCTTTTGTCAGTGTTTTAGGATGTATTGCTATCTATACAGACAGCAGACAGAACATATTCTGGTCCTTTTGTCAGTGTTTTAGGATGTATTGCTATCTATACAGACAGCAGACAGAACATATTCTGGTCCTTTTGTCAGTGTTTTAGGATGTATTGCTATCTATACAGACAGCAGACAGAACATATTCTGGTCCTTTTGTCAGTGTTTTAGGATGTATTGCTATCTATACAGACAGCAGACAGAACATATTCTGGTCCTTTTGTCAGTGTTTTAGGATGTATTGCTATCTATACAGACAGCAGACAGAACATATTCTGGTCCTTTTGTCAGTGTTTTAGGATGTATTGCTATCTATACAGACAGCAGACAGAACATATTCTGGTCCTTTTGTCAGTGTTTTAGGATGTATTGCTATCTATACAGACAGCAGACAGAACATCTCGACTCTCCCGGAGTCATTTTACTTTACTAATAATAGTTTTTGCAGCCTTTTATTGTATGTGTAATAATGCTAATATTCTGGTCCTTTTGTCAGTGTTTTAGGACGTATTACAATCTATATAGTGTTTTTGTATATTTTTCTAATAGTAGTTTACTTGTGATGAGGACAGAAATAGATTGGTACCTCAGGGTAGGTTTCCTCTAGTCACATGATTCTCTTTCAGCTGCTTTGTGTTCCATTCTGTTCTAGTATGTAGTAGCCTATGTGGTCCTTTGTGGTCTTTTTAAATTAGTAAGAATTATGAATTTTTTTTTAAATTCTGTCTGCCTGAACAATACAGACAAGAGAGGAGGTGGCTTATTTCTCCGATTTGTTTGGTTAAAATCAAGTTGAGTCCGGCTTTTCATTGCGTTTCAGCAGTAAATTGTAGAACGTTCTATGAACATGGAGCGTAGACATGGAGACATGGAGTCGCTGTAGTTTAAGAAGAAGGCAAGATGATGATTAAAGAAATTAGAAAATAAGTTATGGAAGAATCAAATCAAATCAAATTGTATTGGCCACATGCGCCGAATACAACAGGTGCAGACATTACAGTGAAATGCTTACTTACAGCCCTTAACCAACAGTGCATTTTATTTTTTTTAGAAAAAAGTAAAATAAAACAACAACAAAAAAGTGTTGAGAAAAAAAGAGCAGAAGTAAAATAAAATAACAGTAGGGAGGCTATATATACAGGGGGGTACCGGTGTTATCCTGGCACCACACGGCCAGATCTCTGACCTCCTCCCTATTGGCTGTCTCATCGTTGTCGGTGATCAGGCCAACCACTGTTGTGTCGTCGGCAAACACTCAAGTGAAAAATAGTGCAGAACCAACCAGGAAAATGAGAAAGTCACTGAAGCTGTTCAGTCTATGAAGCGCTATCAGCTCAATACTGTAACAGTTTTTAAATGCTTATAAACACTGCCCCCACGTGGACAAAGGTGGTTATAGCTAAAACATGTATTGCAATACTACTATACAGCAAAGTGAACGTACCACAGCATGATGTCATAACATGCCCTCCTAGTTGATTTGATCAATAACACAAAAATGTGTTACAGCCTACAATTCCTACCCACACAATTCCTAACCACTGGGCAAAAACTGGTTGAAACGTTATTTCCACGTCATTTCAACCGAAACAATATGTGTTGAGGTTGAATCAACGTGTAAAATTTGAAAAAGGTCATCCGTTTCGTATTCCCCCCCCCCCCCTAACGTTTAACCTAATTCCAATGATAACTTAACCAAATGTAAATCAAAACTAAACGTTGAACTGAAATATGTGCCAAGTGGGTAGTTATTTTGCAGTCAAATAAAACATATAGAAAAACAGAAAGAACCCGATATATATGACGGACTGGTTTAGTAATACGAATGAGGGGAAACGTGTGTTCCACTAGCTGACGTAAAGCAGACGTGACATGGTGACGTCGTATCAACGCGGTCACCTCTACTGTCAGAAGCTATCAACCGCCCTGCCTCGTGACAGCCGAGGACTTTTCCCGCCTTTCGTTCTGACACTAGATGAGGTGTCGCCTCGTGACAGCCGATGTCTTTTCCCGCCTTTCGTTCTGACACTAGATGAGGTGTCGCCTCGTGACAGCCGATGTCTTTTCCCGCCTTTCGTTCTGACACTAGATGAGGTGTCGCCTCGTGACAGCCGATGTCTTTTCCCGCCTTTCGTTCTGACACTAGATGAGGTGTCGCCTCGTGACAGCCGATGTCTTTTCCCGCCTTTCGTTCTGACACCAGATGAGGTGTCGCCTCAACAGTCCAACGTAGAGAAGTTCGGTTGCTAGCCGTAATGTACAGTAACAGCCAAAACTACAAAGTACAGCGAAGACTTCGGCTGAATCAGGTAGCTAGTTTACACTGACTGTATTGGTGGTTGGTAAACGTGTGAAATAGATATGTAATAACTGATATTGTATAGCTAATACTTGCCAAAGAGACCGTTCGTTTTTTGTAGGTTCCTTTGGCTAACTACAGTTGCTGGCTTGGGCTGGTTTTAACCACAATCTGGGATGCTATAGCCAAGCTAGATAGACAGATATTCAATAGATATTCAACATAATCACTATTCACGCTTGAAAAGTCTCTATAGGTTACACAATATATACCTACCTTGAGACACACACACACACACACTTCGGAGAACACATGCATTGAATTTGAATTTCTGTGTTATTTCAGTGTTTCACCAATGTAACAGTGACTCAGGAAAATAATGAAGAATGCAAGGTCACAGTTATACATCAGTTTTGTAGTCATCGTGACCTCTCACCCTCTCACCTACTTTTACTGACGATCATTTGTCTCTTTCAAGTGGTTATTACTCTGTAAATGTTTGACTCACTCTAAACACTGACAAAATCATAATGTGCTTTCAGTGAGTGAAGCCTTTGACACAGAGGCAATGGTGATCCATTGTTTTGACTATCTCTCATTCTATAACTTATTGATTTAAGAGTGTTGGAAAGGTGTAGTGGTGCGGGAAATATATGACATTTCTATGTAGACATTCTCCTTTAAAAATTTGATAACTTTAGAAATATGGCTTAACTTATTTATTGTAAAAAATAAAAAATGGTTGACATATCTGTCATTGCGCCAATGACATCTAACATTGCAATCTGGCCGTCTAACGTTGCAATCTGGCCATCTAACATTGCAATCTGGCCGTCTAACGTTGCAATCTGGCCATCTAACATTGCAATCTGGCCGTCTAACATTGCAATCTGGCCATCTAACATTGCAATCTGGCTGTCTAACATTGCAATCTGGCCATCTAACATTGCAATCTGTCTGTCTAACATTGCAATCTGGCCATCTAACATTGCAATCTGGCCGTCTAACATTGCAATCTGGCCATCTAACATTGCAATCTGGCCGTCTAACATTGCAATCTGGCCATCTAACATTGCAATCTGGCCGTCTAACATTGCAATCTGGCCATCTAACATTGCAATCTGGCCATCTAACGTTGCAATCTGGCCATCTAACATTGCAATCTGGCCATCTAACATTGCAATCTGGCCGTCTAACATTGCAATCTGGCCATCTAACATTGCAATCTGGCCGTCTAACATTGCAAACTGGCCATCTAACATTGCAATCTGGCCATCTAACATTGCAATCTGGCTGTCTAACGTTGCAATCTGGCCGTCTAACATTGCAATCTGGCTGTCTAACATTGCAATCTGGCCATCTAACGTTGCAATCTGGCCATCTAACATTGCAATCTGGCCGTCTAACATTGCAATCTGGCTGTCTAACATTGCAATCTGGCCATCTAACGTTGCAATCTGGCCATCTAACATTGCAATCTGGCCATCTAACATTGCAATCTGGCCATCTAACATTGCAATCTGTGACTTTGAACTCTTTAGTGTGGTGGGGTGACTTCTGAATGTCCCAAATGATACCCTATTCCCTATATAGTGCACTATTTTTGACCTGGGCCCTGGGCAGCCTATTCCCTATATAGTGCACTATGGACTATGTAGGGAATAGGTGCCATTTGGGACTCAGCCTTGGTTAACCATTTAAAGCTGTGAGTCTGTGATGGACACAAGCCAGGTGGGACATACAGTATTAAAGGGGCCTGTCAATAGGGCACAATTATCATATAGTCGTGTGACCATCAATTATGGACAGTAAACTTGGCGTGAATTAAACATTATAATTGTCGTAATTGTAATATATTCATTTTAGGGGGGGGGGGGGGGTCAACTTTATTTCAAAGTACATACTCATTAGCAGTTTTTCATTTTTTACATTAAGTGGGTAATCATTTTACAAGCAGAACAGCACAGTCAGGGGGAGAAGCTTCATTTCCAAGTGGTCAAAACCATTCGTTTTTGAGCCAGGGGTGTCAACAAAGCTGTGATATATTTACGTTTTAGTCATTTAGCAGACGCTCTAATCCAGAGCGATTTACAGGAGCAATTAGGGTTAAGTGTCTTGCTCAAGGGCACAGCGACAGATTTTTCACCTAGTCGGCTCGGGGATTGGAACCAGCGACCTCTCAGTTACTGGCACAACGCTCTTAACCACTAAGCTACCTGCCGCCCCATATCATTAGGTATGTCGTAGCTACAATTCATTAGGTATGTCCTAGCTACAATTATGACAATATCGGTGGCCATTTGCATGACAATTAATCATTACCCAAAAGTCCATAATCGTCACAGCTCCACGACAAGGACCTCTGCACAAGCTAACCTTTGAGTCGCCATCAGGTTCAGGGATCTAACTGTTAGGCACGGGACTGGCTGACTAGAGCACTGGAGCCAAGGTCTCCTAATATAAGCGTTAGGATTTAGTTTCACTAACTACGCTACGGACTGCTCTCTCCTCTCCTCTACAGCCAAGGTATTGTTATTTATTTCTTCCCATCTTCTTAAAAGCTAAGACAATGTTGTGAGGAGCTTTCTCTTCCTCTGATCAAAGCTAAGCTAGGACAATATGACTCTTGACTGCTTGATCCTGCCAAGCTAAACACAGTCCACAGGTGTTGATGTTTTTTGACAGAGTTCGATTTAAAAATAGATCTGATCTTTGATAGTATTTGCTAATCTGTGACGGGATTCTTCACACACGGCAACACTATCGTTTTGTCTATTGTGAATTTGTACCTTTTTTTTAAGTTTGAGAAAAAGTTGTGAAGAAAGCACAGAAGGAGATGACTAGTGGAACATTCTAAACTTCCTAGCTCTTGAACTGTTAAACATGAAAGAAAGTTACCTCAACTTCTCATGGCAGTGTGGATTAGGCACAGTTTAATGTTTTAATTGAAGTGTTTTTTTTAAATTGTGGGAATCAGGCGTTGCAAATAGATACATGTCTGTGTGGCAAGCTCTTGCCACACAGGCTAGAGAATGAGCAACTTCCATTTAAAAATATTGCCGTTATGTGATCATAATTGGATGACTCTTTACTGCAAACAATAGACTGATGTGGTTGGTGGTGACGTTATAGCAGTTGTTACATTGTTATTCTGTACGGCAGGGCTCTCCAACCCTGTTCCTAAAGAGATACCCTCCTGTCCAGCCTGTCCAGGAACAGGGTTGGACAGCCCTGTTCTATACCATGGTCATTGAAGTATTGAGTAACTGTTTTGGTGTTTAGGCAATTGATGTTTGTTTTTAAAAATAGATTTTTGAGGATATGTTTGACAGAGAAGAAATCAGAGGAGGAGACACAGCAGGCAGGGATGACCAGGGATTGGTCAGTGGTGGGGGGTAATATGTGACATGTCAGGGGAATGTGACCACTCCACCACGACTCTGTGCAGCCATTTGATGTTACAGGGTTATTTTATGTCTGCTCTTTTATCCCTCAGACACAATGAAGAATGTTTACCAGGCATCAGAGAAGGAGAGCATCTCAGGGCTGTCTATCGTAAGTACACTTTATCTCCTTCACCACCACCACCACATCTCTCTCTCTCTCTCTCTCTCTCTCTCTCTCTCTCTCTCTCTCTCTCTCTCTCTCTCTCTCTCTCTCTGTCTCTCTCTCTCTCTCTCTCTCTCTCTCTCTCTCTCTGTCTCTGTCTCTGTCTCTCTCTCTCTCTGTCTCTGTCTCTCTCTCTCTCTCTCTCTCTCTGTCTCTGTCTCTGTCTCTCTCTCTCTCTCTCTCTCTCTCTCTCTCTCTCTCTCTCTCTCTCTGTCTCTGTCTCTGTCTGTCTCTCTCTGTCTCTCTCTCTCTGTCTCTGTCTCTCTCTCTCTCTCTCTCTCTCTCTCTCTCTCTCTCAATTCAAGGGGCTTTATTGGCATGGGAAACATATGTTTATATATCCAAAGCAAGTGAAATAGATATTAAACAAAAGTGAAATGACAGTAAACATTACACACACAAGTTTCAAAGGAATAGACACATTTCAAATGTCATATTATGGCTGTGTACAGTGTTATAATGATGTACAAAAGGGAAAATAAATCAACATAAATATGGGTTGTATTTACAATGGTGTTTGTTCTTCACTGGTTGCCCTTTTCTTGTGGCAACAGGTCACAAATATTGCTGCTGTGATGGCACACTGTGGTATTTTACCCAATAGATTTGGGAGTTGCTTAAAATTAGCCATTCGCACACGAGTCTACAGTGGGGAAAAAAAGAATTTAGTCAGCCACCAATTTTGCAAGTTCTCCCACTTAAAAATATGAGAGAGGCCTGTAATTTTCATCATAGGTACACGTCAACTATGACAGACAAAATGAGGAAAAAAAATCCAGAAAATCACATTGTAGGATTGTTAATGAATTTATTTGCAAATTATGGTGGAAAATAAGTATTTGGTCAATAACAAAAGTTTCTCAATACTTTGTTATATACCCTTTGTTGGCAATGACACAGGTCAAACGTTTTCTGTAAGTCTTCACAAGGTTTTCACACACTGTTACTGGTATTTTGGCCCATTCCTCCATGCAGATCTCCTCTAGAGCAGTGATGTTTTGGGGCTGTCGCTGGGCAACACGGACTTTCAACTCCCTCCAAAGATTTTCTATGGGGTTGAGATCTGGAGACTGGCTAGGCCACTCCAGGACCTTGAAATGCTTCTTACGAAGCTACTCCTTTGTTGCCCGGGCGGTGTGTTTGGGATCATTGTCATGCTGAAAGACCCAGCCACGTTTCATCTTCAATGCCCTTGCTGATGGAAGGAGGTTTTCACTCAAAATCTCACGATACATGGCCCAATTCATTCTTTCCTTTACACGGATCAGTCGTCCTGGTCCCTTTGCAGAAAAACAGCCCCAAAGCATGATGTTTCCACCCCCATGCTTCACAGTAGGTATGGTGTTCTTTGGATGCAACTCAGCATTCTTTGTCCTCCAAACACGACGAGTTGAGCTTTTACCAAAAAGTTCTATTTTGGTTTCATCTGACCATATGACATTCTCCCAGTCCTCTTCTGGATCATCCAAATGCACTCTAGCAAACTTCAGACGGGCCTGGACATGTACTGGCTTAAGCAGGGGGACACGTCTTGCACTGCAGGATTTGAGTCCCTGGCGGCGTAGTGTGTTACTGATGGTAGGCTTTGTTACTTTGGTCCCAGCTCTCTGCAGGTCATTCACTAGGTCCCCCCGTGTAGTTCTGGGATTTTTGCTCACCGTTCTTGTGATCATTTTGACCCCACGGGGTGAGATCTTGCGTGGAGCCCCAGATCGAGGGAGATTATCAGTGGTCTTGTATGTCTTCCATTTCCTAATAATTGCTCCCACAGTTGATTTCTTCAAATCAAGCTGCTTACCTATTGCAGATTCAGTCTTCCCAGCCTGGTGCAGGTCTACAATTTTGTTTCTGGTGTCCTTTGACAGCTCTTTGGTCTTGGCCATAGTGGAGTTTGGAGTGTGACTGTTTGAGGTTGTGGACAGGTGTCTTTTATACTGATAACAAGTTCAAACAGGTGCCATTAATACAGGTAACGAGTGGAGGACAGAGGAGCCTCTTAAAGAGAAGTTACAGGTCTGTGAGAGCCAGAAATCTTGCTTGTTTGTAGGTGACCAAATGCTTATTTTCCACCATAATTTGCAAATAAATTCATTAAAAATCCTACAATGTGATTTTCTGGATTTTTTTTTCTCAATTTGTCTGTCATAGTTGACGTGTACCTATGATGAAAATTACAGGCCTCTCTCATCTTTTTAAGTGGGAGAACTTGCACAATTGGTGGCTGACTAAATAATTTTTTCCCCCACTGTATATATAGTCAAAGCTTTCCTTAATTTTGGGTCAGTCACAGTGATCAGGTATTCTGCCACTGTGTACTCTCTGTTTAGGGCCAAATAGCATTCCAATTTGCTCCGTTTTTTGGTAAATTATTTTTTCTTCTCATGATTTGGTTGGGTTTAATTGTGTTGCTGTTGCTGTCCTGGGGTTCTGTGGAGTCTGTTTGTGTTTGTGAACAGAACCCCAGGACCAGCTTACAGGTCTCTTCTCCAAGTTAATCTCTCTGTAGGTGATGGCTTTGTTATGGAAGGTTTGGGAATCGCTTCCTTTTAGGTGGTTGTTGAATTTAACGGCTCTTTTCTGGATTTTTATCATTAGTGGGTATCGCCTAATTCTGCTCTGCATGCATTATTTGGTGTTTTACGTTTTATAATAATAATAATATGCCATTTAGCAGACACTTTTATCCAAAGCGACTTACAGTCATGCGTGCATACATGTTTGTATATGGGTGGCCCTGGGTATCGAACCCACTACCTTGGCGTTACAAGCGCTGTGCTCTACCAGCTGAGCTACAGAGGACCACAGACTACAGAGGACCAAATATCCTCAGTTTTACACTGAGGATATTTTTGCAGAATTCTGCATGCTGAGTCTCAATTTGGTGTTTGTCCCATTTTGTGAATTCTTGGTTGGTGAGCGGACCCCAGACCTCACAACCATAAAGGGCAATGGGTTCTATAACTGATTCAAGTATTTTTAGCCAGATCCTAATTGGGATGTCAAATTGTATGTTCCTTTTGATGGCATAGAAGGCCCTTCTTGCCTTGTCTCTCAGATCATTCACAGCTTTGTGGAAGTTACCTGTGGCGCTGATGTTTAGGGCGAGGTATTTATAGTTTTTGGTGTGCTCTAGGGTAATGGTGTCTAGATGGAATTTGTATTTGTGGTCCTGGCAACTGGACCTTTTTTGGAACACCATTATTTTTATCTTACTGAGATTTACTGTCAGGGCCCAGGTCTGACAGAATCTGTGCTGCTGTAGGCCTTCCTTGGTTGGGGACAGAAGCACCAGATCATCAGCAAACAGTAGACATTTGACTTCAGATTCTAGTAGGGTGAGGCCGGGTGCTGCAGACTGTTCTAGTGCCCTCGCCAATTCGTTGATATATATGTTGAAGAGGGTGGGGCTCAAGCTGCATCCCTGTCTCACCCCACGGCCCTGTGGAAAGAAATGTGTGTGTTTTTTGCCAATTTTAACTGCACACTTGTTTGTGTACATGGATTTGATAATGTTGTATATTTTTCCCCCAACACCGCTTTATATCAATTTGTATAGCAGACCCTCATGCCAAATTGAGTGAAAAGCGTGAGAAGACTTTGCCTTTGTTTTGTTTTGTTTTGTTTTGTTTGTCAATTAGGGTGTATAGGGTGAATACGTGTTCTGTCGTACGGCAATTCGGTAAAAAGCAATTTGACATTTGCTCAGTACATTGTTTTCACTGAGGAAATGTACAAGTCTGCTGTTAATGATAATGTAGAGGACTTTCCCAAAGTTGCTGTTGACGCATATCCCACGGTAGTTATTGGGGTCAAATTTGTCTCCACTTTTGTGGATTGGGGTGATCAGTCCTTGGTTCCAAATATTGGGGAAGATGCCAGAGCTAAGGATGATGTTAAAGAGTTTAGCCAATTGGAATTTGTGGTCTGTATATTTTATCATTTCATGTAGGATACCATCGACACCACAGGCCTTTTTGGGTTGGAGGGTTTGTATTTTATCCTGTAGTTCATTCAATGTAATTGGAGAATCCAGTGGGTTCTGGTAGTCTTTAATAGCTGATAATAAGATTTGTAATTGATTGTGTATATGTTTTTGCTGTTTGTTCTTTGTTATAGAGCCAAAAAGATTGGAGAAGTGGTTTATCCATACATTTCAATTTTGGATAGATAACTCTTCATGTTGTTTGTTTGTTTGGTGTTTTCCAATTTTCCCAGAAGTGATTAGAGTCTATGGATTCTTCAATTACATTGAGCTTATTTCTGACATGCTGTTCCTTCTTTTTTCCTTAGTTTATTTCTGTATTGTTTTAGTGATTCGCCATAGTGAAGGCTCAGGTTTTCTGGGTCTCTATGTTTTTGGTTAGATAGGTTTCTCAATTTCTTTCTTAGGTTTTTGCATTCTTTATCAAACCAATTGTTCTTGTTGTCTGCTTGAAATGTTTAGATTTGATAGGGAAGCTGAAAGGTCAAAAAACCTGTGGTCCTCTGCAGCTCAACTGGTAGAGCATGGCGCTTGAAACGCCAAGGTAGTGGGTTCGAGCCCCGGGACCACCCATACACAAAAATGTATGCATGCATGACTGTAAGTTGCTTTGGATAAAAGCGTCTGCTAAATGGCATATTATTATTATTATAAATATACTGTTTAGGTTTTCTACTGCCAAGTTTACACCTTCACTATTACAGTGAAATGTTTTGTCCAGGAAGTTGTCTAAAAGTGATTGAATTTGTTGTTGCCCAATTGTTTTTGGTAGGTTTCAACACTACTTTCCTTCCATCTATAGCATTTCTTAATATTGTGCAGTTCCTTTGGCTTTGATGCCTCATGATTGAGTATTGCTCTGTTCAAGTAGACTGTGATTTTGATGTGATCTGATAGGGGTGTCAGTGGACTGACTGTGAACGCTCTGAGAGACTCTGGGTTGAGGTCAGTGATAAAGTAGTCTACAGTACTACTGCCAAGAGATGAGCTATAGGTGTACCTACCATAGGAGTCCCCTCCAAGCCTACCATTGAAGGGGTTGGGCAGAAGAGGCAGAGGTCTGATATGGGGGGCCAAATAGGGTGTGGCCAGGGTTTGCTTGGGGTGGTCTCAGCTGGTTGGGGTGTGGCTGGTGATGCTGTGGTCTGGGTGTAGGTCCTCTTGGCGTGGGTTCTCTCGATGCAGGTCCTTCAGGAGGGGGTCTTGCAGGTCTGAGAGGGTGTCTCGCTGGTCTGGGCGGGGTGTCCGTTGCTCTGTTGCTCCTGTGTGAGGTGCTGGGGCTGCGGTTGAGGGTGACGTCCTTCAGGGTCCTGAGGCACAGTCCCGGGAGATGCTTGCATTCAGCCGCTCTATGGTGGCAGTGTGACCGTCTTTTCGTGGTAGCAGGGCGGAGATCACCACTGGTGCTTTGGGGAAAATGGAAGAAGCTTTTTCAATCACTCCCTTGAGTGCTGTGGCCACCCTTTCCTGCTGGGCCATCAGGTCGTTTGTGCCCGAGTGAATTATGATGTGGCTGGGGGACCCTAGTCTGTCCTCTGACAGCAGCTCCAGGGCATGCCTAGTGTTTGGGCACCAGAGTTTAGCCACTTTGTGTTTGGGAAAAAGTTTATTCTCTTGAATGTATTTGCCATTTGAGTCAATCTATGTCTCTGTCTCTGTCTCTGTCTCTCTCTCTCTCTCTCTGCCATCTTGTTTCCCTGTGGTTTTTGTTGTTGACTTTGATTCTGCCATTGAAGCTTGGTACATATGTACCCTCCTTGGTTACGGTACACTCTTTGATGGTACATTTGATGTAAATAAAGGCTAGTTATCATTGTCTCTCTCCTTCTTCCCCTTTCTCCATGTACAGAGGAAAATAAGTGAGAGTATCATATGGAATTCTGAATCTAATGCCGCCATGGAGATGAATCCAGATGGTCTACTGTCCCTGGACTACAGAGAAGAGGACCCCCCTCCCAACAAACACCTCAAGTACCACACCAGCCTGCAGAACATGATCCCATTCCGCTTCTCAAACAAGTAAGGCACAACTACACACCTGTAACCCTACCCTTAACCCCTAACCATAATAACCCCTAACCATAATAACCCCTAACCATAATAACCCCTAACCATAATAACCCCTAACCATAATAATCCCTAACCATAATAACCCCTAACCATAATAACCCCTAACCATAATAACCCTTAACCCCTAACCATAATAACCCCTAACCATAATAACCCCTAATCATAATAACCCTTAACCCCTAACCATAATAACCCCTAACCATAACCATAATAACTCCTAATCATAATAGCCCTAACTCCTAACCATAATAACCCCTAACCATAATAACCCCTAACCATAATAACTCCTAACCATAATAACCCCTAATCATAATAACCCTTAACCCCTAACCATAATAACCCCTAACCATAACCATAATAACTCCTAACCATAATAACCCTTAACTCCTAACCATAATAACCCCTAACCATAATAACCCTTAACTCCTAACCATAATAACCCCTAACCATAATAACCCTTAACCCCTAACCATAATGACCCCTAACCATAATAACCCCTAACCATAATAACCCCTAACCATAATAGCCCTAACTCCTAACCATAATAACTCCTAACCATAATAACCCTAACCCCTAACCATAATACCACTAACCATAATAACCCTAACCCCTAACATAACAACCCTTAAACATAATAACCCTAATCCCTAAACATAATAACCCTAACCCCTAACATAATAACCCTAACCATAATAACCCTAACCCCTAACCCCTAACATAATAACCCTAACCCCTAACCATAATAACCCTAACCCCTAACATAATAACCCTCAGCCATTATAACCCCTAACATAATAACCCTAACCACTAACCATAATAACCCTAACCCCTAACATAATAACCCTAACCATAATAACCCTAACCATAATAACCCTAACCCCTAACCATAATAACCCTAACCCCTAACCATAATAACCCTATCCCCTAACCATAATAACCCTAACCCCTAACATAATAACCCTAACCCCTAACCATAATAACCATAACCCCTAACCATAATAACCCTAACCACTAACATAATAACCCCTAACCATAATAGCCCTAACTCCCAACCATAATAACTCCTAACCATAATAACCCTAACCCCTAACCATAATACCACTAACCATAATAACCCTAACCCCTAACATAATAACCCTAACCCTAAACATAATAACCCTAACCATAAAAACCCTGACCCCTAATCCCTAAACATAATAACCCTAACCATAATAACCCTAACCCCTAACATAATAACCCTTAAACATAATAACCCTAATCCCTAAACATAATAACCCTAACCCCTAACATAATAACCCTAACCATAATAACCCTAACCCCTAACCCCTAACATAATAACCCTAACCCCTAACCATAATAACCCTAACCCCTAACATAATAACCCTCAACCATAATAACCCCTAACATAATAACCCTAACCACTAACCATAATAACCCTAACCCCTAACATAATAACCCTAACCATAATAACCCTAACCATAATAACCCTAACCCCTAACCATAATAACCCTAACCCCTAACCATAATAACCCTAACCCCTAACCATAATAACCCTAACCCCTAACATAATAACCCTAACCATAATAACCCTAACCCCTAACCATAATAACCCTAACCCCTAACCATAATAACCCTAACCCCTAACCATAATAACCCTAACCCCTAACCATAATAACCCTAACCCCTAACCATAATAACCCAAACCATAATAACCTTAACCCCTATCAATCGATTACATTATGCAGTGGAAACCAAATGCTCTGTAAATCATATGATTCCCACAGTGCTGCATCTGTAATGTTAGATGTGTTCCTGTCAGAATCGTCTCAGTATAGCATGGTGTGTTTTAGACAGTCTATGGATTGGATTGCCTGACTCAATCTGACTAGATTTTGGTTAGTAGCTTTTCATAGAACAGTGTGTACAATGTAGTTGGACTCTGATGTTGTCCGTCTCTGTCCAGGTCCAACCCCATGGACGATGCAGGCTTCTTCTCCTTCACCTCGTTTGCCTGGATGACTCCCATGATGTGGAGCCTGTTCAGGAACCGACTGGACAAGAGCTCCCTCTCGCTGTCTTCTCATGATGGGGCCGACACCAATGGGAAAAGGTGGGACTATGAATGTTAGCCCAAGTTAGCGCGCTGAGCTAATGCCTAGGCATGGTCTGTCAATGGGAAAAGGTGGGACTGTGAATGTTAGCCCAAGTTAGCGCGCTGAGCTAATGCCTAGGCATGGCCTGTCAATGGGAAAAGGTGGGACTGTGAATGTTAGCCCAAGTTAGCGCGCTGAGCTAATGCCTAGGCATGGTCTGTCAATGGGAAAAGGTGTGACTCATTATGAATGTGGGACTCGCACCATGAATCTATAACCAACCGGGTTTTGAATCTTGTTAGCCCACTGAACTAAAGCCTTGGACATATCTGTCAATGGGAAAAGTGACTATGACAATGAATGTGTAATGGACTGGGTATCGAACACAGGTTGTTTGCATGGCTAAAGACTGTTAGCCCACTGAGTTAAAGCCAGCCTTGGTGTTATCAGTAAGAGCTTACTCAAATCTTCAGGTTTCAGGCAGGGTTACTCATCACAAACATGTGATGTATCGCATCACCTTAGCCACAAATGAGGAAGTAAACTGTACAATGTTTATTAAAGCTGTCAAAATAGATCATAAAATCATTTTTATTGGCCCTGTCACCCTGTGCTTTTGTTTTGAGCTCTGAGTTCTGTGTGACAAAATACAGAATTTATTTGACTTGTTCCTCTGTAGGTTTGAGAGGCTTTGGGAGGACGAGGTGGCCAAGGTGGGAAAGCAGAACGCTTCTTTAGGTGGGGTCTTTATGCGCTTCCAAAGGACTAGATTACTGGTGGCGTTCCTCATCTCCATCCTGTTCACGCTTTCTGTATTTATTGGACCAGTAAGTCGGTGATTCAAATAAAATTCATTTCCTGCATAGATGTGGATTCATTTAACACATTAATCGATTCGTTATTTTAAACCATCTGTGCATGTTTCAGGCGGTTCTGGTGTATGAGATCCTGAACTATGCAGAGGCCCCTGGGGCGTCTACACTGGTCCATGGTGTCGGTCTGTGTGTGGCTCTGTTCATCTCAGAGTTCTCTAAAGCCTTCTTCAGCTCTCTACTGTGGGCGGTTAGCCTGAGGACAGCCATCAGGGTGAAGAGTGCCTTCTCCACTATCGCCTTCCAGAAGATCATCTCTCTTAGATCCGTCGCCAACATCTCCGTGGGAGAGGTACAGTCACACAGATACCGTATGATGTTCTCATGTTTTGTTTTCATTCTGTGGGTTCAGGACTGTCATAAACCTTTCACATAGGATTCGCAGTATGTTGCCTGTAAAAATAGCTGGGCAATGTTTTATATGATCCACTTTCAAACAATCTTTTATATAACCATTGCTTAGCCGGCAAGCAGCAAGAGACATTCAACTTTGACCCTGTTGTTGCGATCAGTCTCATGGTAACCATGACAGCCAAAAGTTGTAAATTCCTCAGACAGAATTAGCTTTTATTTCTTCACGTTAACCCTCTAGAGTTGATGTCCGGTGGAAATCTAATTAGCATTATAAAAAATCCCCCCAAAAATTATGTTTGTTTAAGCTAGAGAAATGTTTTTTAGCATGGGCTGCATCTCAATCCACCGCATCCGCTGATGTCGCACCTCCGCATCTGCGGTGAAAGGTGACAGAGCTAGAGCGGTGTTTGTCAGACCATGAGACATCCCGAAAATCGGTCTTCTCACAAAACTGTCTGTATGACCCCTCTATGGAAAGATGAGACTCGATGGTGGTCTCCGTTTTGCTCTACGACCCCCACAAGCATCTTGGAACTCGTCTGAAGTCATTACAGCCGGTCTGCCAACTTCTGTCTGTAGCGTCCGAACAGTTTGGGCTACACACTGATATGACCCCTCTGTGGAAAGGTGAGACTCTCACGAACACGTACTGAACATGTCGGTTGTTTTGCTCTAGGACATCCACAGGCCTCGCAACACTGGTCTGAAGGTCCCCCGGTACCAGTTGAAAAATGTAATGGAAGTATATATGGAGACTGTTTAGGTGCCAAAAATAAGGGGTTAAATACATGTAGAAAAAAAGAATAAATAAATAAAGTTTCCTGATCTTTCTTATATCTCTCAGATATTTTTTGGGGGGGGACTATCTGTTGTTCCATGTAGTGAATCTGTTATTCAATGCGTTTGTATGGGCTAATAGCAGTAAGGACTATCTGTTGTTCCATGTAGTGAATCTGTTATTCAATGTGTTTGTATGGGCTAATAGCAGTAAGGACTATCTGTTGTTCCATGTAGTGAATCTGTTATTCAATGCGTTTCTATGGGCTAATAGCAGTAAATAAAAATAAATTAGGCCCTAATCTATGGATTTCACATGACTGGGCAGTCAAACGATGTTGGAGGCAGCTTATGGTAGAGAAATTAAGATTCAATTCTCTGGCAACAGCTCTGTTGGACATTCCTGCAGTCAGCATGCCAATTACACACTCCCTCAAAACTTGAGACATCTGTGGCATTGTGTTGTGTGACAAAACTGCACATTTTAGAGTGGCCTTTTATTGTACCCAGCACAAGGTGCACCTGTGTAATAATCATGCTGTTTAATCATCTTCAAATGTGCCACACCTGTTAGGTGGATGGATGATCTTGGCAAAGGAGAAATGCTCACTAACAAGGATATTGACACATTTGTGCACACAATTTGTGTGAAATAAGCTTTTTGTGCGTATGGAAAATGTGTGGGATCTTTGATTTCAACTCATGAAAAATGAGACCAACACGTTACGTGTTGCATTTATATTTTTGTTCAGTATAATTACCATGTAATCAATGTTCCCTCTAAGCTGCGTGTGGGCGCGCAGTAGCCCGAGACTGCCATGCAGCTCCCTGGGACTGCCACACAGAAGAAATATCAGCCCGCCACACAGAATAAATATCAGCCTGCCACGCAGAAGAAATATCAGCCTGCCACGCAGAAGAAATATCAGCCCGCCACGCAGAAGAAATATCAGCCCGCCACGCAGAAGAAATATCAGCCCGCCACGCAGAAGAAATATCAGCCCGCCACGCAGAAGAAATATCAGCCCGCCACGCAGAAGAAATATCAGCCCGCCACGCAGAAGAAATATCAGCCCGCCACGCAGAAGAAATATCAGCCCGCCACGCAGAACAAATATCAGCCCACGGAGATAAGCACGAGATATAACTTCACACTTTCTAGAGTTTTCCCTGTTAGTTAACACTATCAACGTTTCCCGCTACTGTGGCAATTGTGATCGAATCAATGCAATATTAACTACGTTCAATGCAACATACCGAAACAAAACAAACTATGCAAGAGATTTTGTTGTAGGATCGGAGTAGGATTCTATTGCATTGACAAGCAGGACTCAGACCGTACTCTACACAGACCGGTGCTGCGTAACCAATCAAAACCCATACACAAAAAAAAAAAATGTATGCACGCATGACTGTAAGTCGCTTTGGATAAAAGCGTCTGCTAAATGGCATATTATTATTATTATTATAAGAGCTGCTGTAGGCCTATATGCAGGGTTGGGAAGGTTACTTTTAAAATGTAATCCGTTACTAGTAACCTGTCTAGAATTAGGGTTAGAGTTAGGGTAATGCACTGCACTGGGTTAGGGTTAGGGTAATGCACTGCGTTGGGTTAGGGTTAGGGTAATGCACTGCGTTGGGTTAGGGTTAGGGTAATGCACTGCGTTGGGTTAGGGTTAGGGTAATGCACCGGGTTAGGGTTAGGGTTAGGGTAATGCACTGCGTTGGGTTAGGGTAATGCACCGCGTTGGGTTAGGGCAATGCACTGCGTTGGGTTATGGTTAGGGTAATGCACTGCGTTGGGTTAGGGTTAGGGTAATGCACTGTGCTGGGTTAGGGTTAGGGTAATGCACTGTGTTGGGTTAGGGTTAGGGTAATGCACTGCGTTGGGTTAGGGTTAGGGTAATGCACTGCGTTGAGTTAGGGTTAGGGTAATGCACTGCACTGGGTTAGGGTTAGGGTAATGCACTGCGTTGGGTTAGGGTTAGGGTAATGCACTGCGTTGGGTTAGGGTTAGGGTAATGCACCGGGTTAGGGTTAGGGTTAGGGTAATGCACTGCGTTGGGTTAGGGTAATGCACCGCGTTGGGTTAGGGCAATGCACTGCGTTGGGTTATGGTTAGGGTAATGCACCGCATTGGGTTAGGGTTAGGGTAATGCACTGCGTTGGGTTAGGGTTAGGGTAATGCACTGCGTTGGGTTAGGGTAATGCACTGCGTTGGGTTAGGGTTAGGGTAATGCACCGCGTTGGGTTAGGGTAATGCACTGCGTTGGGTTAGGGTAATGCACCGCGTTGGGTTAGGGCAATGCACTGCGTTGGGTTATGGTTAGGGTAATGCACCGCATTGGGTTAGGGTTAGGGTAATGCACTGCGTTGGGTTAGGGTTAGGGTAATGCACCGGGTTAGGGTTAGGGTTAGGGTAATGCACTGCATTGGGTTAGGGTAATGCACCGCGTTGGGTTAGGGCAATGTACTGCGTTGGGTTATGGTTAGGGTAATGCACAGCGTTGGGTTAGGGTTAGGGTAATGCACTGCGTTGGGTTAGGGTTAGGGTAATGCACTGCGTTGGGTTAGGGTTAGGGTAATGCACCGCGTTGGGTTAGGGTTAGGGTAATGCACCGCGTTGGGTTAGGGTTAGGGTAATGCACTGCGTTGGGTTAGAGTAATGCACTGCGTTGGGTTAGGGTTAGGGTAATGCACTGCGTTGGGTTAGAGTAATGCACTGCGTTGGGTTAGGGTTAGGGTAATGCACTGCGTTGGGTTAGAGTAATGCACTGCGTTGGGTTAGGGTTAGGGTAATGCACTGCATTGGGTTAGGGTTAGGGTAATGCACTGCGTTGGGTAGGGTTAGGGTAATGCACCGCGTTGGGTTAGGGTTAGGGTAATGCACTGCGTTGGGTTAGAGTAATGCACTGCGTTGGGTTAGGGTTAGGGTAATGCACTGCGTTGGGTTAGAGTAATGCACTGCGTTGGGTTAGGGTTAGGGTAATGCACCGCGTTGGGTTAGAGTAATGCACTGCGTTGGGTTAGGGTTAGGGTAATGCACTGCGTTGGGTTAGGGTTAGGGTAATGCACTGCGTTGTGTTAGGGTTAGGGTAATGCACCGCGTTGGGTTAGGGTTAGGGTAATGCACCGCGTTGGGTTAGGGTTAGGGTAATGCACTGCGTTGGGTTAGAGTAATGCACTGCGTTGGGTTAGGGTTAGGGTAATGCACTGCGTTGGGTTAGGGTTAGGGTAATGCACTGCGTTGGGTTAGAGTAATGCACTGCGTTGGGTTAGGGTTAGGGTAATGCACTGCATTGGGTTAGGGTTAGGGTAATGCACTGCGTTGGGTAGGGTTAGGGTAATGCACCGCGTTGGGTTAGGGTTAGGGTAATGCACTGCGTTGGGTTAGAGTAATGCACTGCATTGGGTTAGGGTTAGGGTAATGCACTGCGTTGGGTTAGAGTAATGCACTGCGTTGGGTTAGGGTTAGGGTAATGCACCGCGTTGGGTTAGAGTAATGCACTGCGTTGGGTTAGGGTTAGGGTAATGCACTGCGTTGGGTTAGGGTTAGGGTAATGCACCGCGTTGGGTTAGGGTTAGGGTAATGCACCGCGTCGGGTTAGGGTTAGGGTAATGCACCGCGTTGGGTTAGGGTTAGGGTAATGCACTGCGTTGGGTTAGGGTTAGGGTAATGCACTGCGTTGGGTTAGGGTTAGGGTAATGCACTGCGTTGGATTAGGGTTAGGGTAATGCACTGCGCTGGGGCAGGGTTTGGGTAATGCACCGCGCTGGGTTAGGGTTAGGGTAATGCACTGCGTTGGGTTAGGGTTAGGGTAATGCACTGCGCTGGGTCAGGGTTAGGGTAATGCACTGCGCTGGGTTAGGGTTAGGGTAATGCACTGCGTTGGGTTAGGGTTAGGGTAATGCGCTGGGTCAGGGTTAGGGTAATGCACTGCATTGGGTTAGGGTTAGGGTAATGCACTGCATTGGGTTAGGGTTAGGGTAATGCACTGCGCTGGGTTAGGGTTAGGGTAATGCACTGCGCCGGGTCAGGGTTAGGGTAATGCACTGCGTTGGGTTAGGGTAATGCACTGCGTTGGGTTAGGGTTAGGGTAATGCACTGCGCTGGGTCAGGGTTAGGGTAATGCACTGCGTTGGGTTAGGGTTAGGGTAATGCACTGCGTTGGGTTAGGGTTAGGGTAATGCACTGCGCTGGGTCAGGGTTAGGGCAATGCACTGCGTTGGGTTAGGGTTAGGGTAATGCACTGCGTTGGGTTAGGGTTAGGGTAATGCACTGCGCTGGGTCAGGGTTAGGGTAATGCACTGCGTTGGGTTAGGGTTAGGGTAATGCACTGCATTGGGTTAGGGTTAGGGTAATGCGCATTACATGTAACGGATTACATGTAATGTCCATGTAATCCGTTACTCCCCAACCCTGCCTATATGCAAATAGACCATTGCCATATATGAATTTGTAAGTCACTCTGGATAAGAGCGTCTGCTAAATGACTTAAATGTTAAATATAAATGTATCTGTGCCATTACTTCAAGCTGGATGAGCTTGTTTTGAGATCAAAGCGAGAGCTGCATGTAGCAACATGTGCACATTTTGTTCATATCCTTTGTTAGTTAGTGAGTTTTAGCCCAGTTATAGATCATTTGTAGTCAGCAATAGGGGAGTGATTGCTTCCTACAAGAGCACAAAACCTAAAAGCGAGTCAGGTAAAGAGCTTTTTTTTGTCTTAAAGGGGCAGTGTTGTATTTTGAGCCAGGCTTGAATGAGATAAGTAGCCAATAGGCAGAGCTTAGCATAATTTGTTTGATTCTCAGTAACTGGTATGGGAATAATAATGCATTTTATTTTTTAAAGTGTCTGAAGGACAAGTGGATAAACAGATTAATGTCAAGCCCTGCATGTTTTTATTCCAAACTGTAGCCCTACATTGAACACCACACATTGGCTGCTTCTGTAGACTCAATGATAGAACAGCTATTTCCATGTTAAAATGTTATGGGATGCATTTTCTCCATAGTTTTTGATGGTAGGCCACTCTGGTAGGCCTACATTATGATCAAATAGCCACCGTAGCCTACTTGGCCACTGTTAAAACTGTAACTTAAAGCGGATACAGCCTCCGTGTTCACAGTAAACAGCCTCAGTGTTCACAGTAAACAGCCTCCGTGTTCACAGTAAACAGCCTCCGTGTTCACAGTAAACAGCCTCCGTGTTCACAGTAAACAGCCTCCGTGTTCACAGTAAACAGCCTCCGTGTTCACAGTAAACAGCCTCCGTGTTCACAGTAAACAGCCTCAGTGTTCACAGTAAACAGCCTCAGTGTTCACAGTAAACAGCCTCAGTGTTCACAGTAAACAGCCTCAGTGTTCACAGTAAACAGCCTCCGTGTTCACAGTAAACAGCCTCCGTGTTCACAGTAAACAGCCTCCGTGTTCACAGTAAACAGCCTCCGTGTTCACAGTAAACAGCCTCCGTGTTCACAGTAAACAGCCTCCGTGTTCACAGTAAACAGCCTCCGTGTTCACAGTAAACAGCCTCAGTGTTCACTGTAAACAGCCTCAGTGTTCACAGTAAACAGCCTCAGTGTTCACAGTAAACAGCCTCCGTGTTCACAGTAAACAGCCTCCGTGTTCACAGTAAACAGCCTCCGTGTTCACAGTAAACAGCCTCCGTGTTCACAGTAAACATGCGCTGGAAGTTGCACAGAATTTTCACAATGTTCAAGTTTGCACTCAGCAGACCTGAAATTTGCTCAGTGCTGAAAAAATGTGTTAATTTTCCTGTTATGTCGAATAAAAAGTTGGCTACAGTTAAACTCAAATTGTTGTCAGATACTAAATTATATGTTCTGGTAATTTTATGAGCTGGCTAGCCAGCTGTATAGCTAGCTAACAAGCTAGCAACGAGCCAAAACATTGTCTAGAAAGCAAAAACATTGGCTTGTTAGATTGACATATCCTAAATACATTTTTAAACGGATGGGTTTTTTGGTTAAAAATCATATTATGTGAGCGTAACATTACTATATATATATATATAGTAATGTTAAGCTCACATAATATAATTTAAAAGTGTGCGTTATGTCACGATCGTCATACATAGAGGAGGACCAAGGCGCAGCGTTGAAGGCGAACATATTTATTTATAGAATGATCACACGATCAAAACAACAAAACGATGACGTGACAGTCAATGGTAATACACAAACCAAATACGAACAAGAAACCACAATGAATGAGTGCCAAACGGCTACCTAAGTATGACTCCCAATCAGAGACAACGAGCTACAGCCGTCTCTGATTGGGAGCCACCCTGGCCAACATAGATATACAACAACTAGAACATAAACAAATGAACACCCTGGCTCAACATACGAGAGTCCCCAGAGCCAGGGCGTGACAGTACCCCCCCCCCAAAGGCGCGGACTCCGACCGCGCCAACCAAACACAACAGGGGAGGGACCGGGTGGGCACTCCGCCTCGGCGGCGGATCCGGCTCCGGACATGACCCCCACTCCTTCTCTAAACCCCCAAAGTACCCCTGGTCCGGTCTGGCCCTGCTGACCGGAGCTGGACTGCACACTGGTGGAGCGGATAGCTTCAGCTCCGTAGTGGAGCAGTTGACCGGGACCTTACCAGGCACCGGTGACCCAGGCACGGGTTGTGCTGGACTGACAACGCGCACCCCTGGCTTGGTGCGTGGAGGAGGAACGGGCCTTACCAGGCTGACGACGCGCACCCCTGGCTTGGTGCGTGGAGGAGGAACGGGCCTTACCAGGCTGACGAAGCGCACCACTGCCTTGGTGCGGGGAGCAGGAACGGGCCGAGCCGGGCTGACGAAGCGCACCACAGACTTGGTGCGGGGAGCAGGAACGGGCCGAGCCGGGCTGACGAAGCGCACCACTGACTTGGTGCGGGGAGCAGGAACGGGCCGAGCCGGGCTGACGAAGCGCACCACTGACTTGGTGCGGGGAGCAGGAACGGGCCGAGCCGGGCTGACGAAGCGCACCACTGACTTGGTGCGGGGAGCAGGAACGGGCCGAGCCGGGCTGACGAAGCGCACCACTGACTTGGTGCGGGGAGCAGGAACGGGCCGAGCCGGGCTGACGAAGCGCACCACTGACTTGGTGCGGGGAGCAGGAACGGGCCGAGCCGGGCTGACGAAGCGCACCACTGACTTGGTGCGGGGAGCAGGAACGGGCCGAGCCGGGCTGACGAAGCGCACCACAGACTTGGTGCGGGGAGCAGGAACGGGCCGAGCCGGGCTGACGAAGCGCACCACTGACTTGGTGCGGGGAGCAGGAACGGGCCGAGCCGGGCTGACGAAGCGCACCACTGACTTGGTGCGGGGAGCAGGAACGGGCCGGACCGTACTGGGGACACACACCACTGGTCCTACGCAGGGATCTGGAATGGGCCGGACCGGACTGGTAACACACCCCAGTACCTCTCGCCGTGCCTCTACACCTTCCACCCCCTCTTCGACCAGTGGCCCCCGTAACCTGGCGGCCTCCTCTGCCAATCCGCTGGGCCGCTCTGCCGCGGTCTCCTGCTGGCCCGTCGTCCACGGCGTTAGCCCCCCCCTAAAAAATTTCTGGGCGTCTCTCCTACCCGTGGACCAGGTCTCCATGTCCCTCGCCAGCCTTTCGCCCTTCTGCCACAATGTCAAGCCCTTCTCTTCCTCACTCGGCTTGACCCAGTCGAGGAGGCGAAGGAGATCTGCTAGAGATCTCCCTGGCGATGGCTCCTGGACACGCTGCTTGGTCAAGTCTTGGTGGTTTCTTCTGTCACGATCGTCATACATAGAGGAGGACCAAGGCGCAGCGTTGAAGGCGAACATATTTATTTATAGAATGATCACACGATCAAAACAACAAAACGATGACGTGACAGTCAATGGTAATACACAAACCAAATACGAACAAGAAACCACAATGAATGAGTGCCAAACGGCTACCTAAGTATGACTCCCAATCAGAGACAACGAGCTACAGCCGTCTCTGATTGGGAGCCACCCTGGCCAACATAGATATACAACAACTAGAACATAAACAAATGAACACCCTGGCTCAACATACGAGAGTCCCCAGAGCCAGGGCGTGACACGTTAAGATGTCTGTAATAGAATAAATGTGGCAAAAACAAATGTAGACATTAAAGTGGAACGGACAGCGTTTTAACTACTTTGCAGATATGAAACAGACCCCCCCAAAAATATCAAATTCCCAGTTTATGCTAAAAAAACAACTTTATAAGAGGTTTTAAAAATAGGTTCTATTTGCCTCAACATTCCATGACGTACACTAAGGCATTGTTGGCAGAATAGATTGATGCAGTTCAAGGCATGATTAATATAATTCACCAATACATTTCTTGCTAGTCCAAGAAATATTGCTATCAGGTTGTAAATCACAGCTGGTCTGATACAATGTTTGCTGCCTCCGTTCGGGATGCACTGTTTCAGTTTCAATGGCTCAATATTTTGTACAAAAATGGACGAATGTAACTGGCTGGGGATGACAATACAATCAAACTAGCAAGGGCAATGATCACAAGTCAGTCATAACGTGGCTAATAGGCTAGCGGATCTATTTATGTAGCAAGCTAAAAACACGGAGCCTAACGTTAGCTAGATAGCTAGCTTTTAGGTGGATGTCATGTCATTGGAGGAGTGGGTGAGTGACTGACTTTTTCCCCTCATATCATTTATCGGTGGCTATACACAGCTAGAGATGCAGGTGTCATTTGTTTAGCTAGCAAGAACTTAAAGGACAGTTAGCAAATTTTCTCTGGCTATCTATCTACTCCAATTTCAGACCACTCTCGTCTGAGTGCCATCCGTTTTGTCTCCAAAGCCCCATACACTACCCACCACTGTGACCTGTACGCTCTTGTTGGCTGGTCCTCACTACATGTTCGTCGTCAAACCCACTGGCTCCAGGCCATCTATAAATCACTGCTAGGCAAATCCCCGCCTTATCTTAGCTCATTGGTCACCATAGCAGCACCCACCCGTAGTCTGCGCTCCAGCAGGTATATCTCACTGGTCATTCCCAAAGCCAACACCTCCTTTGGCCGCCATTCCTTCCAGT
>CM062504.1:2440809-2485781 GCA_031479575.1 Coregonus ussuriensis | reverse complement strand
CCCTATCAATCATCTAGTGTATATATAAGTCACTGGTGCCAAGCCGGTAAGATGAAAATGGACGTTTATAAAACTGGGGAAGCGTTGGTGGGACTTTTAAACATACTACCGCATTTTCGTGACTACCCTCGGTTGGCTGAAATTAAAAGTACAGGCTTTGTTGCCGAGCAACACCTTTCAGACGCAGAGAAAAGCTGGGAAGAGGTTTGCAGCATGGTAAAGTGGGCGGCTTTCTTGTTTGGTTTCAAAGAGGTTTTTTTTTAGAGTCAAATGGTTCTGTTTAGGGGAGTTAAAAGTGTCAACGTGTTCTGTTTCTGATGTGTCAACCAGTATTAAAGTGATAACAGAACATATACAGTTAGATATAACGTTGCCATTATATGGACAGTAATTACCTGCACCGATCCTGATTTACTTCCTGATCCTGATTGACAGTACACTGCCCTGAAAAAGGCATAACTCATCTCTTCCAAATATGGTCTGTTTTCATATGTATATTTGGAACAAACTGTAATATGTTTTGTACCATAATCTACAGTATATCTGAGGATGTTTTCCTCTCCCTGTCCCCCCCCCCCCCAAGAACAAACCACTCATCTCTCTCTCTCTCTCTCTCTCTCTCTCTCTCTCTCTCACGTCTCTCTCTCGCACTCTCATTCATCTCTGTCTCTCTCTCTCTCTCTTTCTCTCTCTCTCGTCTCTCTCTCTCTCTTTCACCTCTCTTTCTCTCTACGCCCCCCTATTTTCTCCGTCTTTCTCTCCTACCTCTCCCCCTCTCTCACCCCCCACTCCCCTCTCTCCTCTCTCTCTCTGCTCTTTCTCTCCTATTTCTCTCACCCACAGCCCCCCCCTCCCTCTTCTCTCTCCTCTTTCTCTCCCCACGCACCCACCTCTCTCTCTCTTTTCTCTCTCCTTTCTCTCTCTCTCTTCTCTCTCTCTATTTCCCCTCTCTCTCTCCTCTCTATTCTCTCTCACCTCTCTTCTCTTTTTCCTCCTCTAATTCTCTCCCCCACTGCCCCCCCCCCTCTCTCCCCCTTCCTCTCTCTCTCCTCTCTCGCTCGCTTTCTCTCTCTCTATTATCTCCTCCTATTCACCTCTCTCACTCTCTCTCTATCTCATTCTCCCCACGCCACCCCTCTCCTCTCTATCTCAGCTCTCTTTCTCTCCTCTCTATTCTCCCTCTCTATTCTCCTCTCTCTCTCTCTCTCTCTCTCCTCTTTCTCTCCTTCCCTCTTTCTCTTTCTCCCCCCCCCCCCCCCCTCTCCTTCTCTCGTCTCTATCTCTCTCCGTCTCTCTCTCTCTTGTCTCTCTCTCTGCTCTCTTCTATCTCCCGCCCCCCTTTCTCGCCCTATTTCTTTTCCCCCCCCCCCCCCCCCCCCTCTCCTCTCTCTCTCTCTCTCTTCCAGCGATGATCAACGGTGCTGACCAGTGATAGCTACAGGATGTTTGAGGCGGTGGTGTGTTTGGTACCTTTCTGCTTGTATGCCCCGTGCTGCTGACTGTCTGCATCGTCTACGCCTGCTACACCCTGGGATACTCACCATAGGAGCCCTGGTCTACCTCATATTCATAGGTACTAACCCTGTCTCTAAGGAGTCTACTACTCATATTCATCCCCATCCATGGTACTAACCCTGACCCTCATAGGTGTCTTGTCTACTCAAGTTCTCTCCAGGTCTACCTCATATGGAGTCATCGTTACCCATCCCCCATACAGGTTTTTAAAAACTAACCCTGACCCTCATAGGAGTCTCTGTCTACCTCATATTCATCCCCATCCAGGTACTAACCCTGATCCTCAAGGAGTCTCTGTCTACCTCATATTCATTCCCCATACCAGGTACTAACCCTGACCCTCATAGGAGTCTCTGTCTACCCTCATATTCTTCCCCATACAGGCTACTAACCCTGACCCTCATAGGAGTCTCTGTCTACCTCATATTCATCCCCATACAGGTACTAACCCTGACCCTCATAGGAGTCTCTGTCTACCTCATATTCATCCCCATCCAGGTACTAACCCTGACCCTCATAGGAGTCTCTGTCTACCTCATATTCATCCCCATACAGGTACTAACCCTGACCCTCATAGGAGTCTCTGTCTACCTCATATTCATCCCCATACAGGTACTAACCCTGACCCTCATAGGAGTCTCTGTCTACCTCATATTCATCCCCATACAGGTACTAACCCTGACCCTCATAGGAGTCTCTGTCTACCTCATATTCATTCCCCATCCAGGTACTAACCCTGACCCTCATAGGAGTCTCTGTCTACCTCATATTCATCCCCATCCAGGTACTAACCCTGACCCTCATAGGAGTCTCTGTCTACCTCATATTCATCCCCATCCAGGTACTAACCCTGACCCTCATAGGAGTCTCTGTCTACCTCATATTCATCCCCATACAGGTACTAACCCTGACCCTCATAGGAGTCTCTGTCTACCTCATATTCATCCCCATACAGTACTAACCCTGACCCTCATAGGAGTCTCTGTCTACCTCATATTCATCCCCATACAGGTACTAACCCTGACCCTCATAGGAGTCTCTGTCTACCTCATATTCATCCCCATACAGGTACTAACCCTGACCCTCATAGGAGTCTCTGTCTACCTCATATTCATCCCCATACAGGTACTAACCCTGACCCTCATAGGAGTCTCTGTCTACCTCATATTCATCCCCATACAGGTACTAACCCTGATCCTCATAGGAGTCTCTGTCTACCTCATATTCATCCCCATCCAGGTACTAACCCTGACCCTCATAGGAGTCTCTTCTACCTCATAGTTCATCACCATACAGGTACTAACCCTGACCCTCATACCGTCACTCTCCTCCTCAACTTCACTCTTCTCCTCCAGGCTGGACTTGCTGCTGTTGTTGTGTTTGTCCTGTAGTTTAGACCATGGCCAGAGCTGACCAGTATGTTGTTGTGTTGTCGTAGTTTACGCATGGCCAGACTGACCAGTTATGTTTGTTTGTGTTTGTCGTGTAGTTTACCTTGGGCCCAACTGACCCAGTATGTTGTTTGTGTTGTACTGTAGTTGTGCCAGGCCAGACTGACCAGTATGTTGTTGTGTTTGTCTGTAGTTTACCATGGCCAGACTGAACAGTATGTTGTTGTGTTGTACTGTAGTTTGCCATGGCAAGACTGACAAGTATTTGTTGTGTTGTCTGTAGTTTACCGATGGCCAGTACTGACCAGTATGTTGTGTGTTGTCTGTAGTTTGCGCATGGCCAGACTGACCAGTATGTTGTTGTGTTGTCTGTGAGTTTACCATGGCCAGACTGACCAGTATGTTGTTGTGTTGTCTGTAGTTTGCCATGGCCAGACTGGACCAGTATGTTGTTGTGTTGTCTGTAGTTTGCCATGGCCAGACTGACCAGTATGTTGTTGTGTTGTCTGTAGTTTACCATGGCCAGACTGACCAGTATGTTGTTGTGTTGTCTGTAGTTTAGCCATGGCCAGACTGACCAGTATGTTGTTGTGTTGTCTGTAGTTTAGCCATGCCAGAGACTGACCAGTAGGTTGTTGTGTTGTCTGTAGTTTAGCCATGGCCAGACTGACCAGTATGTTGTTGTGTTGTCCTGTAGTTTACCTTGGCCAGACTGACCAGTATGTTGTTGTGTTGTCTGTAGTTTACCATGGCCAGACTGACCAGTATGTTGTTGTGTTGTCTGTAGTTTACCATGGGCCAGACTGACCAGTATGTTGTTGTGTTGTCTGTAGTTTAGCATGGCCAGACTGACCAGTATGTTGTTGTGTTGTCTGTAGTTTACCATGGCCAGACTGACCAGTATGTTGTTGTGTTTGTCTGTAGTTTACCATGGCCAGAGCTGACCGTATGTTGTTGTGTTGTCTGTAGTTTACCATGGCCAGACTGACCAGTATGTTGTTGTGTTGTCTGTCGTTTTACCATGGCCAGACTGACCAGTATGTTGTTGTGTTGTCTGTAGTTTACCATGGCCAGACTGACCAGTATGTTGTTGTGTTGTCTGTAGTTTGCCATGGCCAGACTGGACCAGTATGTTGTTGTGTTGTCTGTAGTTTACCATGGCCAGACTGGACCAGTATGTTGTTTGTGTTGTCTGTAGTTTACCATGCCAGGACTGACCAGTATGTTGTTGTGTTGCTCTGTAGTTTAGCCATGGCCAGACTGCCAGTATGTTGTTGTGTTGTCCTGTAGTTTACCATGGCCAGACTGACCAGTATGTTGTTGTGTTGTCTGTAGTTTACCATTGGCCAGACTGACCAGTATGTTGTTGTGTTGTCTGTAGTTTGCCATGGCCAACTGACCAGTATGTTGTTGTGTTGTCTGTAGTTTACCATGGCCAGACTGACCAGTATGTTGTTGTGTTGTCTGTAGTTTACCATGGCCAGACTGGACCAGTATGTTGTTGTGTTGTCTGTAGTTTACCATGGCCAGGACTGACCAGTATGTTGTTGTGTTGTCTGTAGTTTACCATGGCCAGACTGACCAGTATTGTTGTTGTGTTGTCTGTAGTTTGCCATGGCCAGACTGACCAGTATGTTGTTGTGTTGTCTGTAGTTTACCATGCCAGACATGACCAGTATGTTGTTGTGTTGTCTGTAGTTTACCATGGCCAGACTGACCAGTATGTTGTTGTGTTGTCTGTAGTTTACCATGGCCAGACTGACCAGTATGTTGTTGTGTTTGTCTGTAGTTTACCATGGCCAGACTGACCAGTATGTTGTTGTGTTGTCTGTAGTTTACCAAGGCCAGACTGACCAGTCATGTGGTTGTGTTGTCTGTAGTTTGCCATGGCCAGACTGACCAGTATGTTGTTGTGTTGTCTGTAGTTTTACCATGGCCAGACTGACCAGTATGTTGGTTGTGTTTGTCTGTAGTTTACCATGGCCCAGGACTGACCAGTATGTTGTTGTGTTGTCTGTAGTTTACCATGGCCAGGACTGGAGCCAGTATGTTGTTGTGTTGTCTGTAGTTTACCATGGCCAGACTGACCAGTAATGTTGTTGTGTTGTCTGTAGTTTACCATGGCCAGACTGACCAGTATGTTGTTGTTTTGTCTGTAGTTTAGCCATGGCCAGACTGACCCAGTATGTTGTTGTGTTGTCTGTAGTTTACCATGGCCAGACTGACCAGTATGTTGTTGTGTTGTCTGTAGTTTAGCCATGGCCAGACTGACCAGTATGTTGTTGTGTTGTCTGTTAGTTTACCATGGCCAGACTGACCAGTATGTTGTTGTGTTGTCTGTAGTTAGCCATGGCCAGACTGACCAGTATGTTGTTGTGTTGTCTGTAGTTTGCCATGGCCAGGACTGACCAGTATGTTGTTGTGTTGTCTGTAGTTTACCATGGCCAGACTGACCAGTATGTTGTTGTGTTGTCTGTAGTTTACCATGGCCCAGACTGACCAGTATGTTGTTGTGTTGTCTGTAGTTTACCATGGCCAGACTGACCAGTATGTTGTTGTGTTGTCTGTAGTTTACCATGGCCAGACTGACCAGTATGTTGTTGTGTTGTCTGTAGTTTGCCATGGCCAGACTGACCAGATATGTTGTTGTGTTGTCTGTAGTTTAGCCATGGCCGACTGACCAGTATGTTGTTGTGTTGTCTGTAGTTTAGCCATGGCCAGACTGACCAGTATGTTGTTGTGTTGTCTGTAGTTTTACCATGGCCAGACTGACCAGTATGTTGTTGTGTTGTCTGTAGTTTAGGCCATGGCCAGACTGACCAAGTATGTTGTTGTGTTGTCTGTAGTTTACCATGGCCAGACTGGACCAGTATGTTGTTGTGTTGTCTGTAGTTTACCATGGCCAGACTGACCAGTATGTTGTTGTGTTGTCTGTAGTTTTACCATGGCCAGACTGACCAGTATGTTGTTGTGTTGTCTGTAGTTTACCATGGCCAGACTGACCAGTATGTTGTTGTGTTGTCTGTAGTTTACCATGGCCAGACTGACCAGTATGTTGTTGTGTTGTCTGTAGTTTACCATGGCCAGACCCCCCACCCCAGGGCGCTGACCAGTATGGTTGTTGTGTTGTCTGTAGTTTACCATGGCCAGACTGGCCAGTATGTTGTTGTGTTGTCTGTAGTTTACCATGGCCAGACTGACGACCAGTATGTTGTTGTGTTGTCTGTAGTTTACCATGTGCCAGAACTGTTTGTTGTATTACCAGTATGTTGTTGTGTTGTCTGTAGTTTACCATGGCCAGACTGACCAGTATGTTGTTGTGTTGTCTGTAGTTTACCATGGCCAGACTGACCAGTATGTTGTTGTGTTGTCTGTAGTTTAGCCATGGCCAGACTGACCAGTATGTTGTTGTGTTGTCTGTAGTTTGCCATGGCCAGACTGACCAGTATGTTGTTGTGTTGTCTGTAGTTTACCATGGCCAGACTGACCAGTATGTTGTTGTGGTTGTCTGTAGTTTACCATGGCCCAGACTGACAGTATGTTGTTGTGGTTGTCTGTAGTTTACCATGGCCAGACTGACCAGTATGTTGTTGTGTTGTCTGTAGTTTACCATGGCCAGACTGACCAGTATGTTGTTTGTGTTGTCTGTAGTTTACCAATGGCCAGACTGACCAGTATGTTTGTTGTGTTGTCTGTAGTTTAGCCATGGCCAGACTGACCAGTATGTTGTTGTGTTGTCCTGTAGTTTAGCCATGGCCAGACTGACCAGTATGTTGTTGTGTTGTCTGTAGTTTACCATGGCCAGACTGACCAGTATGTTGTTGTGTTGTCTGTAGTTTACCATGGCCAGACTGACCAGTATGTTGTTGTGTTGTCTGTAGTTTACCATGGCCAGACTGACCAGTATGTTGTTGTGTTGTCTGTAGTTTACCATGGCCAGACTGACCAGTATGTTGTTGTGTTGTCTGTAGTTTGCCATGGCCAGACTGACCAGTATGTTGTTGTGTTGTCTGTAGTTTACCATGGCCAGACTGACCAGTATGTTGTTGTGTTTGTCTGTAGTTTGCCATGGCCAGACTGACCAGTATGTTGTTGTGTTGTCTGTAGTTTGACCATGGCCAGACTGACCAGTATGTTGTTGTGTTGTCTGTAGTTTGCCATGGCCAGACTGACCAGTATGTTGTTGTGTTGTCTGTAGTTTACCATTGGCCAGACTGACCAGTATGTTGTTGTGTTGTCTGTAGTTTGCCATGGCCAGACTGACCAGTATGTTGTTGTGTTGTCTGTAGTTTACCATGGCCAGACTGACCAGTATGTTGTTGTGTTGTCTGTAGTTTAGCATGGCCAGACTGACCAGTATGTTGTTGTGTTGTCTGTAGTTTACCATGGCCAGACTGACCAGTATGTTGTTTGTGTTGTCTGTAGTTTGCCATGGCCAGACTGACCAGTATGTTGTTGTGTTGTCTGTAGTTTACCATGGCCAGACTGACCAGTATGTTGTTGTGTTGTCTGTAGTTTACCATGGCCAGACTGACCAGTATGTTGTTGTGTTGTCTGTAGTTTACCATGGCCAGACTGACCAGTCTGTTGTTGTGTTGTCTGTAGTTTACCATGGCCAGACTGACCAGTATGTTGTTGTGTTGTCTGTAGTTTAACCATGGCCAGACTGAACCAGTATGTTGTTGTGTTGTCTGTAGTTTACCATGGGCCAGACTGACCAGTATGTTGTTGTGTTGTCTGTAGTTTACCATGGCCAGACTGACCAGTATGTTGTTGTGTTGTCTGTAGTTTAGCCCAGGCCAGACTGACCAGTAATGTTGTTGTGTTGGTCTGTAGTTTACCATGGCCAGGACTGGACATGTAATGTTGTTGTGTTGTCTGTAGTTTTGCCATGCCCAGGACTGACCAGTATGTTGTTGTTGTTGTCTGTAGTTTAGCCATGGCCAGACCTGAACCAGTATGTTGTTGTGTTGTCTTGTAGTTTAGCATGGCCAGACTGGACCAGATTGTTGTTGTGTTGTCTGTAGTTTAGCCGATGGCCAGTCTGACCAAGTATGTTGTTGTGTTGTCTGTAGTTGCCATGGCCAGACTGACCAGTATGTTGTTGTGTTGTCTGTAGTTTACCATTGGCCTAGACTGACCAGCTATTGTTGTTGTGTTGTCTGTAGGTTTACCATGGCCAGACTGACCAGTATGTTGTTGTGTTGTCTGTAGTTTACCATGGCCAGACTGACCAGTATGTTGTTGTGTTGTCTGTAGTTTACCATTGGCAGATCTGACCAGTTGTTGTTGTGTTGTCTGTAGTTTACCATGGCCAGACTGACCAGTATGTTGTTGTGTTGTCTGTAGTTTTACCATGGCCAGACTGACCAGTATGTTGTTGTGTTGTCTGTAGTTTACCATGGCCAGACTGACCAGTATGTTGTTGTGTTGTCTGTAGTTTACCATGGGCCAGACTGACCAGTATGTTGTTGTGTTGTCTGTAGTTTACCATGGCCAGACTGACCAGTATGTTGTTGTGTTGTCTGTAGTTTACCATGGCCAGACTGACCAGTATGTTGTTGTGTTGTCTGTAGTTTACCATGGCCAGACTGACCAGTATGTTGTTGTGTTGTCTGTAGTTTACCATGGCCAGACTGACCAGTATGTTGTTGTGTTGTCTGTAGTTTACCATGGCCAGACTGACCAGTATGTTGTTGTGTTGTCTGTAGTTTACCATGGGCCAGACTGACCAGTATGTTGTTGTGTTGTCTGTAGTTTACCATGGCCAGACTGACCAGTATGTTGTTGTGTTGTCTGTAGTTTACCATGGCCAGACTGACCAGTATGTTGTTGTGTTGTCTGTAGTTTACCATGGCCAGACTGACCAGTATGTTGTTGTGTTGTCTGTAGTTTACCATGGCCAGACTGACCAGTATGTTGTTGTGTTGTCTGTAGTTTACCATGGCCAGACTGACCAGTATGTTGTTGTGTTGTCTGTAGTTTACCATGGCCAGACTGACCAGTATGTTGTTGTGTTGTCTGTAGTTTACCATGGCCAGACTGACCAGTATGTTGTTGTGTTGTCTGTAGTTTACCATGGCCAGACTGACCAGTATGTTGTTGTGTTTGTCTGTAGTTTTACCATGGCCAGACTGACCAGTATGTTGTTGTGTTGTCTGTAGTTTACCATGGCCAGACTGACCAGTATGTTGTTGTGTTGTCTGTAGTTTACCATGGCCAGACTGACCAGTATGTTGTTGTGTTGTCTGTAGTTTACCATGGCCAGACTGACCAGTATGTTGTTGTGTTGTCTGTAGTTTACCATGGCCAGACTGACCAGTATGTTGTTGTGTTGTCTGTAGTTTACCATGGCCAGACTGACCAGTATGTTGTTGTGTTGTCTGTAGTTTACCATGGCCAGACTGACCAGTATGTTGTTGTGTTGTCTGTAGTTTACCATGGCCAGACTGACCAGTATGTTGTTGTGTTGTCTGTAGTTTGCCATGGCCAGACTGACCAGTATGTTGTTGTGTTGTCTGTAGTTTGCCATGGCCAGACTGACCCAGTATGTTGTTGTGTTGTCTGTAGTTTACCATGGCCAGACTGACCAGTATGTTGTTGTGTTGTCTGTAGTTTGCCATGGCCAGACTGACCAGTATGTTGTTGTGTTGTCTGTAGTTTACCATGGCCAGGACTGACAGTATGTTGTTGTGTTGTCTGTAGTTTACCATGGGCCAGACTGAACCAGTATGTTGTTGTGTTGTCTGTAGTTTACCATGGCCAGACTGACCAGTATGTTGGTTGTGTTGTCTGTAGGTTTGCCATGGCCAGACTGACCAGTATGTTGTTGTGTTGTCTGTAGTTTACCATGGGCCAGACTGACCAGTATGTTGTTGTGTTGTCTGTAGTTTAGCCATGGCCAGACTGACCAGTATGTTGTTGTGTTGTCTGTAGTTTAGCCATGGCCAGACTGACCAGTATGTTGTTGTGTTGTCTGTAGTTTAGCCATGGCCAGACTGACCAGTTATGTTGTTGTGTTGTCTGTAGTTTAGCCATGGCCAGACTGACCAGTATGTTGTTGTGTTGTCCTGTAGTTTACCATGGCCAGACTGACCAGTATGTTGTTGTGTTGTCTGTAGTTTGCCATGGCCAGACTGACCAGTATGTTGTTGTGTTTGTCTGTAGTTTAGCCATGGCCAGACTGACCAGTATGTTGTTGTGTTGTCTGTAGTTTAGCCATGGCCAGACTGACCAGTATGTTGTTGTGTTGTCTGTAGTTTACCATGGCCAGACTGACCAGTATGTTGTTGTGTTGGTCTGTAGTTTAGCCATGGCCAGACTGACCAGTATGTTGTTGTGTTGTCTGTAGTTTACCATGGCCAGACTGACCAGTATGTTGTTGTGTTGTCTGTAGTTTAGCCATGGCCAGACTGACCAGTATGTTGTTGTGTTGTCCCTGTAGTTTGACCATGGCCAGACTGACCAGTATGTTGTTGTGTTGTCTGTAGTTTACCATGGCCAGACTGACCAGTATGTTGTTGTGTTGGTCTGTAGTTTGCCATGGCCAGACTGACCAGTATGTTGTTGTGTTGTCTGTAGTTTGCCATGGCCAGACTGACCAGTATGTTGTTGTGTTGTCTGTAGTTTACCATGGCCAGACTGACCAGTATGTTGTTGTGTTGTCTGTAGTTTACCATGGCCAGACTGACCAGTATGTTGTTGTGTTGTCTGTAGTTTACCATGGCCAGACTGACCAGTATGTTGTTGTGTTGTCTGTAGTTTACCATGGCCAGACTGACCCAGTATGTTGTTGTGTTGTCTGTAGTTTAGCATGGCCAGACTGACCAGTATGTTGTTGTGTTGTCTGTTCGTTTACCATGGCCAGACTGACCAGTATGTTGTTGTGTTGTCTGTAGTTTGCCATGGCCAGACTGACCAGTTATGTTGTTGTGTTGTCTGTAGTTTACCATGGCCAGACTGACCAGTATGTTGTTGTGTTGTCTGTAGTTTTACCATGGCCAGACTGACCAGTATGTTGTTGTGTTGTCTGTAGTTTACCATGGCCAGACTGACCAGTATGTTGTTGTGTTGTCTGTAGTTTACCATGGCCAGACTGACCAGTATGTTGTTGTGTTGTCTGTAGTTTACCATGGCCAGACTGACCAGTATGTTGTTGTGTTGTCTGTAGTTTTGCCATGGCCAGGACTGACCAGTATGTTGTTGTGTTGTCTGTAGTTTACCATGGCCAGACTGACCAGTATGTTGTTGTGTTGTCTGTAGTTTACCATGGCCAGACTGACCAGTATGTTGTTGTGTTGTCTGTAGTTTACCATGGCCAGACTGACCAGTATGTTGTTGTTGGATTGTCTGTCGTTTACCATGGCCAGACTGACCAGTATGTTGTTGTGTTGTCTGTAGTTTACCATGGCCAGACTGACCAGTATGTTGTTGTGTTGTCTGTAGTTTACCATGGCCAGACTGACCAGTATGTTGTTGTGTTGTCTGTAGTTTACCATGGCCAGACTGACCAGTATGTTGTTGTGTTGTCTGTAGTTTACCATGGCCAGACTGACCAGTATGTTGTTGTGTTGTCTGTAGTTTAGCCATGGCCAGACTGACCAGTATGTTGTTGTGTTGTCTGTAGTTTACCATGGCCAGACTGACCAGTATGTTGTTGTGTTGTCTGTAGTTTACCATGGCCAGACTGACCAGTATGTTGTTGTGTTGTCTGTAGTTTACCATGGCCAGACTGACCAGTATGTTGTTGTGTTGTCTGTAGTTTACCATGGCCAGACTGACCAGTATGTTGTTGTGTTGTCTGTAGTTTACCATGGCCAGACTGACCAGTATGTTGTTGTGTTGTCTGTAGTTTGCCATGGCCAGACTGACCAGTATGTTGTTGTGTTGTCTGTAGTTTACCATGGCCAGACTGACCAGTATGTTGTTGTGTTGTCTGTAGTTTACCATGGCCAGACTGACCAGTATGTTGTTGTGTTGTCTGTAGTTTACCATGGCCAGACTGACCAGTATGTTGTTGTGTTGTCTGTAGTTTACCATGGCCAGACTGACCAGTATGTTGTTGTGTTGTCTGTAGTTTACCATGGCCAGACTGACCAGTATGTTGTTGTGTTGTCTGTAGTTTACCATGGCCAGACTGACCAGTATGTTGTTGTGTTGTCTGTAGTTTACCATGGCCAGACTGACCAGTATGTTGTTGTGTTGTCTGTAGTTTACCATGGCCAGACTGACCAGTATGTTGTTGTGTTGTCTGTAGTTTACCATGGCCAGACTGACCAGTATGTTGTTGTGTTGTCTGTAGTTTACCATGGCCAGACTGACCAGTATGTTGTTGTGTTGTCTGTAGTTTACCATGGCCAGACTGACCAGTATGTTGTTGTGTTGTCTGTAGTTTGCCATGGCCAGACTGACCAGTATGTTGTTGTGTTGTCTGTAGTTTAGCATGGCCAGACTGACCAGTATGTTGTTGTGTTGTCTGTAGTTTACCATGGCCAGACTGACCAGTATGTTGTTGTGTTGTCTGTAGTTTGCCATGGCCAGACTGACCAGTATGTTGTTGTGTTGTCTGTAGTTTACCATGGCCAGACTGACCAGTATGTTGTTGTGTTGTCTGTAGTTTACCATGGCCAGACTGACCAGTATGTTGTTGTGTTGTCTGTAGTTTACCATGGCCAGACTGACCAGTATGTTGTTGTGTTGTCTGTAGTTTACCATGGCCAGACTGACCAGTATGTTGTTGTGTTGTCTGTAGTTTACCATGGCCAGACTGACCAGTATGTTGTTGTGTTGTCTGTAGTTTTACCATGGCCAGACTGACCAGTATGTTGTTGTGTTGTCTGTAGTTTACCATGGCCAGACTGACCAGTATGTTGTTGTGTTGTCTGTAGTTTACCATGGCCAGACTGACCAGTATGTTGTTGTGTTGTCTGTAGTTTGCCATGGCCAGACTGACCAGTATGTTGTTGTGTTGTCTGTAGTTTACCATGGCCAGACTGACCAGTATGTTGTTGTGTTGTCTGTAGTTTACCATGGCCAGACTGACCAGTATGTTGTTGTGTTGTCTGTAGTTTAGCCATGGCCAGACTGACCAGTATGTTGTTGTGTTGTCTGTAGTTTGCCATGGCCAGACTGACCAGTATGTTGTTGTGTTGTCTGTAGTTTACCATGGCCAGACTGACCAGTATGTTGTTGTGTTGTCTGTAGTTTGCCATGGCCAGACTGACCAGTATGTTGTTGTGTTGTCTGTAGTTTGCCATGGCAGACTGACCAGTATGTTGTTGTGTTGTCTGTAGTTTGCCATGGCCAGACTGACCAGTATGTTGTTTGTGTTGTCTGTAGTTTACCATGGCCAGACTGACCAGTATGTTGTTGTGTTGTCTGTAGTTTGCCATGGCCAGACTGACCAGTATGTTGTTGTGTTGTCTGTAGTTTGCCATGGCCAGACTGACCAGTATGTTGTTGTGTTGTCTGTAGTTTACCATGGCCAGACTGGACCAGTATGTTGTTGTGTTGTCTGTAGTTTTCCATGGCCAGACTGACCAGTATGTTGTTGTGTTGTCTGTAGTTTGCCATGGCCAGACTGACCAGTATGTTGTTGTGTTGTCTGTAGTTTGCCATGGCCAGGACTGACCAGTATGTTGTTGTGTTGTCTGTAGTTTGCCATGGCCAGACTGACCAGTATGTTGTTGTGTTGTCTGTAGTTTGCCATGCCAGACTGACCAGTATGTTGTTGTGTTGTCTGTAGTTTACCATGGCCAGAGCTGACCAGTATGTTGTTGTGTTGTCTGTAGTTTACCATGGCCAGACTGACCAGTATGTTGTTGTGTTGTCTGTAGTTTGCCATGGCCAGACTGACCAGTATGTTGTTGTGTTGTCTGTAGTTTACCATGGCCAGACTGACAGTATGTTGTTGTGTTGTCTGTAGTTTACCATGGCCAGACTGACCAGTATGTTGTTGTGTTGTCTGTAGTTTGCCATGGCCAGACTGACCAGTATGTTGTTGTGTTGTCTGTAGTTTACCATGGCCAGACTGACCAGTATGTTGTTGTGTTGTCTGTAGTTTACCATGCCAGACTGACCAGTATGTTGTTGTGTTGTCTGTAGTTTACCATGGCCAGACTGACCAGTATGTTGTTGTGTTGTCTGTAGTTTACCATGGCCAGACTGACCAGTATGTTGTTGTGTTGTCTGTAGTTTGCCATGGCCAGACTGACCAGTATGTTGTTGTGTTGTCTGTAGTTTACCATGGCCAGACTGACCAGTATGTTGTTGTGTTGTCTGTAGTTTGCCATGGCCAGACTGACCAGTATGTTGTTGTGTTGTCTGTAGTTTACCATGGCCAGACTGACCAGTATGTTGTTGTGTTGTCTGTAGTTTGCCATGGCCAGACTGACCAGTATGTTGTTGTGTTGTCTGTAGTTTACCATGGCCAGACTGACCAGTATGTTGTTGTGTTGTCTGTAGTTTACCATGGCCAGACTGACCAGTATGTTGTTGTGTTGTCTGTAGTTTACAGTATGTTGTTGTGTTGTCTGTAGTTTACCATGGCCAGACTGACCAGTATGTTGTTGTGTTGTCTGTAGTTTACCATGGCCAGACTGACCAGTATGTTGTTGTGTTGTCTGTAGTTTACCATGGCCAGACTGACCAGTATGTTGTTGTGTTGTCTGTAGTTTGCCATGGCCAGACTGACCAGTATGTTGTTGTGTTGTCTGTAGTTTACCATGGCCAGACTGACCAGTATGTTGTTGTGTTGTCTGTAGTTTACCATGGCCAGACTGACCAGTATGTTGTTGTGTTGTCTGTAGTTTACCATGGCCAGACTGACCAGTATGTTGTTGTGTTGTCTGTAGTTTACCATGGCCAGACTGACCAGTATGTTGTTGTGTTGTCTGTAGTTTACCATGGCCAGACTGACCAGTATGTTGTTGTGTTGTCTGTAGTTTACCATGGCCAGACTGACCAGTATGTTGTTGTGTTGTCTGTAGTTTGCCATGGCCAGACTGACCAGTATGTTGTTGTGTTGTCTGTAGTTTACCATGGCCAGACTGACCAGTATGTTGTTGTGTTGTCTGTAGTTTACCATGGCCAGACTGACCAGTATGTTGTTGTGTTGTCTGTAGTTTGCCATGGCCAGACTGACCAGTATGTTGTTGTGTTGTCTGTAGTTTGCCATGGCCAGACTGACCAGTATGTTGTTGTGTTGTCTGTAGTTTGCCATGGCCAGACTGACCAGTATGTTGTTGTGTTGTCTGTAGTTTGCCATGGCCAGACTGACCAGTATGTTGTTGTGTTGTCTGTAGTTTGCCATGGCCAGACTGACCAGTATGTTGTTGTGTTGTCTGTAGTTTACCATGGCCAGACTGACCAGTATGTTGTTGTGTTGTCTGTAGTTTAGCATGGCCAGACTGACCAGTATGTTGTTGTGTTGTCTGTAGTTTACCATGGCCAGACTGACCAGTATGTTGTTGTGTTGTCTGTAGTTTGCCATGGCCAGACTGACCAGTATGTTGTTGTGTTGTCTGTAGTTTACCATGGCCAGACTGACCAGTATGTTGTTGTGTTGTCTGTAGTTTGCCATGGCCAGACTGACCAGTATGTTGTTGTGTTGTCTGTAGTTTACCATGGCCAGACTGACCAGTATGTTGTTGTGTTGTCTGTAGTTTACCATGGCCAGACTGACCAGTATGTTGTTGTGTTGTCTGTAGTTTACCATGCCAGACTGACCAGTATGTTGTTGTGTTGTCTGTAGTTTACCATGGCCAGACTGACCAGTATGTTGTTGTGTTGTCTGTAGTTTAGCCATGGCCAGACTGACCAGTATGTTGTTGTGTTGTCTGTAGTTTGCCATGGCCAGACTGACCAGTATGTTGTTGTGTTGTCTGTAGTTTGCCATGGCCAGACTGACCAGTATGTTGTTGTGTTGTCTGTAGTTTGCCATGGCCAGAGCTGACCAGTATGTTGTTGTGTTGTCTGTAGTTTGCCATGGCCAGACTGACCAGTATGTTGTTGTGTTGTCTGTAGTTTACCATGGCCAGACTGACCAGTATGTTGTTGTGTTGTCTGTAGTTTACCATGGCCAGACTGACCAGTATGTTGTTGTGTTGTCTGTAGTTTACCATGGCCAGACTGACCAGTATGTTGTTGTGTTGTCTGTAGTTTACCATGGCCAGACTGACCAGTATGTTGTTGTGTTGTCTGTAGTTTGCCATGGCCAGACTGACCAGTATGTTGTTGTGTTGTCTGTAGTTTACCATGGCCAGACTGACCAGTATGTTGTTGTGTTGTCTGTAGTTTGCCATGGCCAGACTGACCAGTATGTTGTTGTGTTGTCTGTAGTTTACCATGGCCAGACTGACCAGTATGTTGTTGTGTTGTCTGTAGTTTACCATGGCCAGACTGACCAGTATGTTGTTGTGTTGTCTGTAGTTTACCATGGCCAGACTGACCAGTATGTTGTTGTGTTGTCTGTAGTTTACCATGGCCAGACTGACCAGTATGTTGTTGTGTTGTCTGTAGTTTACCATGGCCAGACTGACCAGTATGTTGTTGTGTTGTCTGTAGTTTGCCATGGCCAGACTGACCAGTATGTTGTTGTGTTGTCTGTAGTTTACCATGGCCAGACTGACCAGTATGTTGTTGTGTTGTCTGTAGTTTACCATGGCCAGACTGACCAGTATGTTGTTGTGTTGTCTGTAGTTTACCATGGCCAGACTGACCAGTATGTTGTTGTGTTGTCTGTAGTTTACCATGGCCAGACTGACCAGTATGTTGTTGTGTTGTCTGTAGTTTACCATGGCCAGACTGACCAGTATGTTGTTGTGTTGTCTGTAGTTTACCATGGCCAGACTGACCAGTATGTTGTTGTGTTGTCTGTAGTTTACCATGGCCAGACTGACCAGTATGTTGTTGTGTTGTCTGTAGTTTGCCATGGCCAGACTGACCAGTATGTTGTTGTGTTGTCTGTAGTTTACCATGGCCAGACTGACCAGTATGTTGTTGTGTTGTCTGTAGTTTGCCATGGCCAGACTGACCAGTATGTTGTTGTGTTGTCTGTAGTTTGCCATGGCCAGACTGACCAGTATGTTGTTGTGTTGTCTGTAGTTTACCATGGCCAGACTGACCAGTATGTTGTTGTGTTGTCTGTAGTTTGCCATGGCCAGACTGACCAGTATGTTGTTGTGTTGTCTGTAGTTTACCATGGCCAGACTGACCAGTATGTTGTTGTGTTGTCTGTAGTTTGCCATGGCCAGACTGACCAGTATGTTGTTGTGTTGTCTGTAGTTTACCATGGCCAGACTGACCAGTATGTTGTTGTGTTGTCTGTAGTTTGCCATGGCCAGACTGACCAGTATGTTGTTGTGTTGTCTGTAGTTTACCATGGCCAGACTGACCAGTATGTTGTTGTGTTGTCTGTAGTTTACCATGGCCAGACTGACCAGTATGTTGTTGTGTTGTCTGTAGTTTACCATGGCCAGACTGACCAGTATGTTGTTGTGTTGTCTGTAGTTTACCATGGCCAGACTGACCAGTATGTTGTTGTGTTGTCTGTAGTTTACCATGGCCAGACTGACCAGTATGTTGTTGTGTTGTCTGTAGTTTACCATGGCCAGACTGACCAGTATGTTGTTGTGTTGTCTGTAGTTTACCATGGCCAGACTGACCAGTATGTTGTTGTGTTGTCTGTAGTTTACCATGGCCAGACTGACCAGTATGTTGTTGTGTTGTCTGTAGTTTACCATGGCCAGACTGACCAGTATGTTGTTGTGTTGTCTGTAGTTTACCATGGCCAGACTGACCAGTATGTTGTTGTGTTGTCTGTAGTTTACCATGGCCAGACTGACCAGTATGTTGTTGTGTTGTCTGTAGTTTACCATGGCCAGACTGACCAGTATGTTGTTGTGTTGTCTGTAGTTTACCATGGCCAGACTGACCAGTATGTTGTTGTGTTGTCTGTAGTTTACCATGGCCAGACTGACCAGTATGTTGTTGTGTTGTCTGTAGTTTGCCATGGCCAGACTGACCAGTATGTTGTTGTGTTGTCTGTAGTTTACCATGGCCAGACTGACCAGTATGTTGTTGTGTTGTCTGTAGTTTACCATGGCCAGACTGACCAGTATGTTGTTGTGTTGTCTGTAGTTTACCATGGCCAGACTGACCAGTATGTTGTTGTGTTGTCTGTAGTTTACCATGGCCAGACTGACCAGTATGTTGTTGTGTTGTCTGTAGTTTACCATGGCCAGACTGACCAGTATGTTGTTGTGTTGTCTGTAGTTTACCATGGCCAGACTGACCAGTATGTTGTTGTGTTGTCTGTAGTTTACCATGGCCAGACTGACCAGTATGTTGTTGTGTTGTCTGTAGTTTGCCATGGCCAGACTGACCAGTATGTTGTTGTGTTGTCTGTAGTTTGCCATGGCCAGACTGACCAGTATGTTGTTGTGTTGTCTGTAGTTTACCATGGCCAGACTGACCAGTATGTTGTTGTGTTGTCTGTAGTTTACCATGGCCAGACTGACCAGTATGTTGTTGTGTTGTCTGTAGTTTACCATGGCCAGACTGACCAGTATGTTGTTGTGTTGTCTGTAGTTTGCCATGGCCAGACTGACCAGTATGTTGTTGTGTTGTCTGTAGTTTACCATGGCCAGACTGACCAGTATGTTGTTGTGTTGTCTGTAGTTTACCATGGCCAGACTGACCAGTATGTTGTTGTGTTGTCTGTAGTTTACCATGGCCAGACTGACCAGTATGTTGTTGTGTTGTCTGTAGTTTACCATGGCCAGACTGACCAGTATGTTGTTGTGTTGTCTGTAGTTTACCATGGCCAGACTGACCAGTATGTTGTTGTGTTGTCTGTAGTTTAGCATGGCCAGACTGACCAGTATGTTGTTGTGTTGTCTGTAGTTTGCCATGGCCAGACTGATCCAAGTGTTCAGGAGGAAAGCGGTGAGCGTCACAGACACTCGTGTCCGCACCATGAACGAGGTTCTCACCTGCATCAAACTCATCAAGATGTATGCCTGGGAGACCTCCTTCGAGAAGAAAATCACCGGTAAGGAAGAGTAGGGTCACCACAGGATGTTAAGAAGGTATCCTGAGAGGATACTGAACCGGTAAGGAAGAGTAGGGTCACCACAGGATGTTAAGAAGGTATCCTGATAGGATACTGAACCGGTTAGGAAGAGTAGGGTCACCACAGGATGTTAAGAAGGTATCCTGATAGGATACTGAACCGGTAAGGAAGAGTAGGGTCACCACAGGATGTTAAGAAGGTATCCTGAGAGGATACTGAACCGGTAAGGAAGAGTAGGGTCACCACAGGATGTTAAGAAGGTATCCTGAGAGGATACTGAACCGGTAAGGAAGAGTAGGGTCACCACAGGATGTTAAGAAGGTATCCTGAGAGGATACTGAACCGGTAAGGAAGAGTAGGGTCACCACAGGATGTTAAGAAGGTATCCTGAGAGGATACTGAACCGGTAAGGAAGAGTAGGGTCACCACAGGATGTTAAGAAGGTATCCTGAGAGGATACTGAACCGGTAAGGAAGAGTAGGGTCACCACAGGATGTTAAGAAGGTATCCTGATAGGATACTGAACCGGTAAGGAAGAGTAGGGTCACCACAGGATGTTAAGAAGGTATCCTGAGAGGATACTGAACCGGTAAGGAAGAGTAGGGTCACCACAGGATGTTAAGAAGGTATCCTGAGAGGATACTGAACCGGTAAGGAAGAGTAGGGTCACCACAGGATGTTAAGAAGGTATCCTGAGAGGATACTGAACCGGTAAGGAAGAGTAGGGTCACCACAGGATGTTAAGAAGGTATCCTGATAGGATACTGAACCGGTAAGGAAGAGTAGGGTCACCACAGGATGTTAAGAAGGTATCCTGATAGGATACTGAACCGGTAAGGAAGAGTAGGGTCACCACAGGATGTTAAGAAGGTATCCTGATAGGATACTGAACCGGTAAGGAAGAGTAGGGTCACCACAGGATGTTAAGAAGGTATCCTGAGAGGATACTGAACCGGTAAGGAAGAGTAGGGTCACCACAGGATGTTAAGAAGGTATCCTGAGAGGATACTGAACCGGTAAGGAAGAGTAGGGTCACCACAGGATGTTAAGAAGGTATCCTGAGAGGATACTGAACCGGTAAGGAAGAGTAGGGTCACCACAGGATGTTAAGAAGGTATCTTGAGAGGATACCGAAGGTGTTTATTGGCCAATGTACTGATAATATACACAATGCAAGTCATAGGGCCTTATCAAGACATTGATTTATTGATTGATTAAATATATATATTTTTTTATCCTACAGATCTACACAACCTAATCCACATTTTATTAAGTGAAAGAAAGTTTTAGAAAATCTTCCACAAAAATTAATGAAATAAAAATAAATATCAGAGTTAATACTTGGTGTAAGCACCTTTGGCAGCCAGTACAGCTGTGAATCATTTGGAATATGATTCTACCAAATCTGCACAACTCTTAGGGAAACATATATTCATTGTTTTCGTCACAATTTCTCAAACTCTGTATATTTGGTCGGGAATCATTGATGGACAGCGATATTTAAACCTTGTCTCTGCAGTGTCTTTTTTGAGAAGATTTAAGTCAGGACTGAGACTAGAACACGCAACACCTCTTGGAAAGCCGTTCTGATGTGTATTCTGCATAAAGACGTGTGTAATTGTCCCGCAGAAAAATACAACCCTATTCCTAGGGTCTAGTTTTCAGAAGACTGAGGCAGGTTCCACTCTAACTTTTTACCTGGGCTTTGCTTCTTGCATATTCATAACATGATGCTCCTGAGTTGCGCAGTGGTCTAAGGCACTGCGTGCCACTAGAGATCCTGGTTCGAATCCAGGCTCTGTCGCAGCCGGCCGCGACCGGGAGACTCATGGGCGGCGCACAATTGGCCCAGCGTCGTCCAGGGTAGGGGAGGGAAAGGCCGGCAGGAATGTAGCTCAGTTGATAGAGCATGGCGTTTGCAACGGCAGGGTTGTGGGTTCGATTCCCATGGGGGGCCAGTATAAAAAATAAAATAAAAATAAAAAAAATATGAAAAGAATTAAAAAATATATATATATATGTATTCACTAACTGTATGTCGCTCTGGATAAGAGTGTCTGCTAAATGACAAAAATGTAAATGTAAAATGATGCTGCCACCACAATACAGAGGGATCAACAACAGTGCATTCACTGCATTTTACTGGCCTGTATAACAAAGTGAAAAAAAGAAGCCGGTGTTAAAAAAAAAATCCACTCCAAATCATCTATTCTGTTAGCAACAAGGCTGTTAAATAATACTGCAAGACAACACTGCAAATACATTACATTAAAAACTACAGGGTTGGGTCAAATCCAATACAACCAACACAGAGTGGTGGCAGCATCATGTTATGGGTATACTTGTCATCGGCAGGGACTGGGGAGTTTGTCAGGATCAAAATAAATATGAAAGGAGCAAAGCCCAGGTAGAGAGTTAGAGGGAAATCTGCCTCAGTCTTCTGAAAACTAGACCCTGGGATAGTTGTATTTTTCAGCAAGACAATAACACACATTTTTAATGCAAAAGACTCACCAGAATGGCTTTCCAATAGGTGTTGAGTGTTGTTGAGTGGTCTAGTCTCAGTCCTGAAGTAAATTTGCTTGAAAATCAGACAGTGTGAACTTCTACTTCTAAAAATCCACCTTTCCAGAAATAAGTCTCTCACTGTCTGGATAAGAGCGTCTGCTAAATGATGTAAAATGTAATGTAAAATGTAAATTTGGGACGTAGACCATATCTGCCCTCCTGTGTTTCCCCATCAGACATCAGGAAGAATGAGAAGCAGCTGCTGGAGACGGCCGGCTACACCCAGAGTATTAACTCCTCCATCACAACCATCATCCCCACCCTGGCAACCATCCTCACCTTCGTAGTCCACACCCTGCTGGGTCTGCCCCTCGGCACCTCTGAAGTGAGTAGTATACCTAATCCCTAGTCCTAATCCCTAGTCCTAATCCCTAGATCAGTCCCTACACCCAAACGAGGGCATTGCGTTCATCCACCTCTGGCCTGCTGGCCCCCCTTCCTCTGCGGAAGCATAGTTCCCGCTCAGCCCAGTCAAAACTGTTCGCTGCTCTGGCACCCCAATGGTGGAACAAGCTCCCTCACGACGCCAGGACAGCGGAGTCACTCACCACCTTCCGGAGACACTTGAAACCCCACCTCTTTAAGGAATACCTGGGATAGGATAAAGTAATCATTCAACCCCCCCCCCCCCCCAAAAAAAAAAAACATTGTAAAGTGGTTATCCCACTGGCTATAAGGTGAATGCACCAATTTGTAAGTCGCTCTGGATAAGAGCGTCTGCTAAATGACGTAAATGTAAATGTGAATGTAGTCCTAATCCCTAGTCCTAATCCCTAGTCCTAATCCCTAGTCCTAATCCCTAGTCCTAATCCCTAGTCCTAATCCCTAGTCCTAATCCCTAGTCCTAATACCTAGTCCTAATACCTAGTCCTAATACCTAGTCCTAATACCTAGTCCTAATACCTAGTCCTAATCCCTAGTCCTAATACCTAGTCCTAACACCCTGCTGGGCCTGCCCCTCATCACCTCTGAAGTGAGTAGTATCTAATGCCTATAGTCTTTAGCTCATAGGGCTAACATAGTCTAGTCATAGTCAGTAGTATACCTAATGCGTAGTCCTAATAACATATTAGTCAGCAGTTAGTAGTACGTAATGCCTAGGCTTTAGCTCAGCGGGCTAACAGTCAGCTGTGAGTAGTACGTAATGCCTAGGCTTTAGCTCAGCGGGCTAACAGTCAGCTGTGAGTAGTACGTAATGCCTAGGCTTTAGCTCAGCGGGCTAACAGTCAGCTGTGAGTAGTACGTAATGCCTAGGCTTTAGCTCAGCGGGCTAACAGTCAGCTGTGAGTAGTACGTAATGCCTAGGCTTTAGCTCAGCGGGCTAACAGTCAGCTGTGAGTAGTACGTAATGCCTAGGCTTTAGCTCAGCGGGCTAACAGTCAGCTGTGAGTAGTACGTAATGCCTAGGCTTTAGCTCAGCGGGCTAACAGTCAGCTGTGAGTAGTACGTAATGCCTAGGCTTCAGCTCAGAGGGCTAACATAGTCAGCTGTGAGTAGTGCCTAGTCTTTAGCTCAGTAGGCTAACATAGTCAGTAGTGAGTGGTACCTAATGCCTAGGCTTTAGCTCAGAGGGCTAACATAGTCAGCTGTGAGTAGTGCCTAGTCTTTAGCTCAGCAGGCTAACATAGTCCGATGTGAGTAGTACCTAATGCCTAGGCTTTAGCTCAGAGGGCTAACATAGTCAGCTGTGAGTAGTGCCTAGTCTTTAGCTCAGTAGGCTAACATAGTCAGTAGTGAGTGGTACCTAATGCCTAGGCTTTAGCTCAGAGGGCTAACATAGTCAGCTGTGAGTAGTGCCTAGTCTTTAGCTCAGCAGGCTAACATAGTCCGATGTGAGTAGTACCTAATGCCTAGGCTTTAGCTCAGAGGGCTAACATAGTCAGCTGTGAGTAGTACCTAATGAAAGGCCTTTAGCTCAGCAGGCTAACATAGTCTGCTGTGAGTAGTACCTAATGCCTAGGCTTTAGCTCAGCAGGCTAACATAGTCAGCTGTGAGTAGTACCTAATGAAAGTCCTTTAGCTCAGCAGGCTAACATAGTCCGCTGTGAGTAGTACCTAATGCCTAGGCTTTAGCTCAGCAGGCTAACATAGTCAGCTGTGAGTAGTATCTAATGAAAGGCCTTTAGCTCAGAGGGCTAACATAGTCAGCTGTGAGTAGTACCTAATGAAAGGCCTTTAGCTCAGAGGGCTAACCGTCTTGTGGTGTGTACTGTACTTTAAAGTCATGTCTCTTATTGTGTTTTTACCAGGCTGTTACCATCACTACCATCTTGTTTTTACCAGGCTGTTACCATCACTACCATCTTGTTTTTACCAGGCTGTTACCATCACTACCATCTTGTTTTTACCAGGCTGTTACCATCACTACCATCTTGTTTTTACCAGGCTGTTACCATCACTACCATCTTGTTTTTACCAGGCTGTTACCATCACTACCATCTTGTTTTTACCAGGCTGTTACCATCACTACCATCTTGTTTTTACCAGGCTGTTACCATCACTACCATCTTGTTTTTACCAGGCTTTTACCATCATCGCCATCTTTAACTCCATGCGGTTCTCCCTGGGTTTGCTGCCGTTCTCTGTCAAAGCCCTAGCTGAGGGACAGGTATCGCTAGCCCGGCTAAAGGTGAGACTCCTCTCCTCTCCTTTAAACATTGGTAATCAACAACTTCATCCACTTACTGAAGGTCATGAAGCACATATATCATTTTCTGTTATTAGTCTGTTTATAACATGGAGATAAGCTCTGTGTGTTTACTGTGTGTGTGTTTGTATACTCTGTGTGTGTGTATATGCACATGTTTACATTTGTGTGTGTGTGTGTGTGTGCCTGCCTGCGTGTGCGTGTGCACTCTGTGTGTGTGTGTGTGTGTGTGTGTGTGTGTGTGTGTGTGTGTAGAAACTGCTGATGACACAGAACCCGGAGTCGTACCTGGTCCAGAGACATGGGTCCCTCTCGGCCCTGGTCATGGAGAAGGCAACGTTCACCTGGGCCAGGCCTGAAGAACAGACTACCACTACAGCACCAAACACCACATCCTCTCTGAAGGGAGGCAAGGTGGAACCACAGGGCCAGAACGGGACTCACACACCGGGCAAGACCGAGGTCATGCCCACCCTGAGAAACATCTCCTTTAACCTGCCTAAGGTAGGTGCTGGTAGGGTTTAGGTTATATAGGGGGTTTTGATTGGGTTAGAGGGGATAGGTTGGGGGCTGGATTAGCTTGGGTTTAGGGTAGCAACATTTCAGTAAATCTTCCACAATTCTCAGATTTTTCATTAATCCCAGTTGGAAGATTCCCAGAATCATCAGGGAATAAGCAGGATATCCGGAATTTTGGGAAGGTTACTATAGTTATCTGGGTTTAGATGGGGTGAGCAGGGGTCAGAGTTAAATGGAGTTCGATGGGGTAAGCAGGGTCACAATTAGGTGGGATAAGCAGGGATCAGAGTTAGATGGGGTTAACCGGGGTCAGAGTTAGATGGGGTTAACCGGGGTCAGAGTTAGATGGGGTTAACAGGGGTCAGAGTTAGATGGGGTTAACCGGGGTCAGAGTTAGATGGGGTTAACAGGGGTCAGAGTTAGATGGGGTTAACAGGGGTCAGAGTTAGATGGGGTTAACAGGGGTCAGAGTTAGATGGGGTTAACAGGGGTCAGAGTTAGATGGGGTTAACAGGGGTCAGAGTTAGATGGGGTTAACAGGGGTCAGAGTTAGATGGGGTTAACAGGGGTCAGAGTTAGATGGGGTTAACAGGGGTCAGAGTTAGATGGGGTTAACAGGGGTCAGAGTTAGATGGGGTTAACAGGGGTCAGAGTTAGATGGGGTTAACAGGGGTCAGAGTTAGATGGGGTTAACAGGGGTCAGTTAGATGGGGTTAACAGGGGTCAGAGTTAGATGGGGTTAACAGGGGTCAGAGTTAGATGGGGTTAACAGGGGTCAGAGTTAGATGGGGTTAACAGGGGTCAGAGTTAGATGGGGTTAGCAGGGGTCAGAGTTAGATGGGGTTAACAGGGGTCAGAGTTAGATGGGGTTAACAGGGGTCAGAGTTAGATGGGGTTAACAGGGGTCAGAGTTAGATGGGGTTAACAGGGGTCAGAGTTAGATGGGGTTAACAGGGGTCAGAGTTAGATGGGGTTAACAGGGGTCAGAGTTAGATGGGGTTAACAGGGGTCAGAGTTAGATGGGGTTAACAGGGGTCAGAGTTAGATGGGGTTAACAGGGGTCAGAGTTAGATGGGGTTAACAGGGGTCAGAGTTAGATGGGGTTAACAGGGGTCAGTTAGATGGGGTTAACAGGGGTCAGAGTTAGATGGGGTTAACAGGGGTCAGAGTTAGATGGGGTTAACAGGGGTCAGAGTTAGATGGGGTTAACAGGGGTCAGAGTTAGATGGGGTTAACAGGGGTCAGAGTTAGATGGGGTTAACAGGGGTCAGAGTTAGATGGGGTTAACCGGGGTCAGTTAGATGGGGTTAACAGGGGTCAGAGTTAGATGGGGTTAACAGGGGTCAGAGTTAGATGGGGTTAACAGGGGTCAGAGTTAGATGGGGTTAACAGGGGTCAGAGTTAGATGGGGTTAACAGGGGTCAGTTAGATGGGGTTAACAGGGGTCAGAGTTAGATGGGGTTAACAGGGGTCAGAGTTAGATGGGGTTAACAGGGGTCAGAGTTAGATGGGGTTAACAGGGTTCAGAGTTAGATGGGGTTAACAGGGGTCAGAGTTAGATGGGGTTAACAGGGGTCAGAGTTAGATGGGGTTAACAGGGGTCAGAGTTAGATGGGGTTAACAGGGGTCAGAGTTAGATGGGGTTAACAGGGGTCAGAGTTAGATGGGGTTAACAGGGGTCAGAGTTAGATGGGGTTAACAGGGGTCAGAGTTAGATGAGGTTAACAGGGGTCAGAGTTAGATGGGGTTAACAGGGGTCAGAGTTAGATGGGGTTAACAGGGGTCAGAGTTAGATGGGGTTAACAGGGGTCAGAGTTAGATGGGGTTAACAGGGGTCAGAGTTAGATGGGGTTAACAGGGGTCAGAGTTAGATGGGGTTAACAGGGGTCAGAGTTAGATGGGGTTAGAAGAGTCTGGTATTAGATGATTGATTACTGATGACTGTTTGACCTTTTAGGGAAACCTGCTTGGTATCTGTGGCAACGTGGGAAGCGGAAAGACATCGCTGATATCGAGCATCTTAGAACAGGTTGGTTGAAAGTGTTTGTTACCATTTATCAGTTAAACACTCAAATATATAAACAATACATGCACATAGAATAAATGAAAATTGGCAGACATCGTAAAAACGAATTGTCCCGTCCAAAGATTTATCCAAAAAACAACGGTATTAAATAATGTTTTGTGTTGCATGATGTACATCACAACATCTGAATATGATATATGATGTGCTCCCTACCCAAGATGCACCTGCAGCAGGGTTTGGTCACAGCAGATGGAGCGTTTGCCTACGTTTCCCAGCAGGCCTGGATCTTCCACGGTACGGTACGAGACAACATCTTGATGGGAGAAACCTTCAACCAGACCAGGTAATGTTACTATGGTCTGTTCATCTGTTTTACCTGGCCAGGTAATGTTACTATGGTCTGTTCATCTGTTTTACCTGGCCAGGTAATGTTACTATGGTCTGTTCATCTGTTTTACCTGGCCAGGTAATGTTACTATGGTCTGTTCATCTGTTTTACCTGGCCAGGTAATGTTACTATGGTCTGTTCATCTGTTTTACCTGGCCAGGTAATGTTACTATGGTCTGTTCATCTGTTTTACCTGGCCAGGTAATGTTACTATGGTCTGTTCATCGGTTTTACCTGGCCAGGTAATGTTACTATGGTCTGTTCATCTGTTTTACCTGGCCAGGTAATGTTACTATGGTCTGTTCATCTGTTTTACCTGGCCAGGTAATGTTACTATGGTCTGTTCATCTGTTTTACCTGGCCAGGTAATGTTACTATGGTCTGTTCATCTGTTTTACCTGGCCAGGTAATGTTACTATGGTCTGTTCATCTGTTTTACCTGGCCAGGTAATGTTACTATGGTCTGTTCATCTGTTTTACCTGGCCAGGTAATGTTACTATGGTCTGTTCATCTGTTTTACCTGGCCAGGTAATGTTACTATGGTCTGTTCATCTGTTTTACCTGGCCAGGTAATGTTACTATGGTCTGTTCATCTGTTTTACCTGGCCAGGTAATGTTACTATGGTCTGTTCATCTGTTTTACCTGGCCAGGTAATGTTACTACGGTCTGTTCATCTGTTTTACCTGGCCAGGTAATGTTACTATGGTCTGTTAATCTGTTTTACCTGGCCAGGTAATGTTACTATGGTCTGTTCATCTGTTTTACCTGGCCAGGTAATGTTACTATGGTCTGTTCATCTGTTTTACCTGGCCAGGTAATGTTACTATGGTCTGTTCATCTGTTTTACCTGGCCAGGTAATGTTACTATGGTCTGTTCATCTGTTTTACCTGGCCAGGTGATGTTACTATGGTCTGTTCATCTGTTTTACCTGCCAGGTAATGTTACTATGGTCTGTTCATCTGTTTTACCTGGCCAGGTAATGTTACTATGGTCTGTTAATCTGTTTTACCTGGCCAGGTAATGTTACTATGGTCTGTTCACCTGTTTTACCTGGCCAGGTAATGTTACTATGGTCTGTTCATCTGTTTTACCTGGCCAGGTAATGTTACTATGGTCTGTTCATCTGTTTTACCTGGCCAGGTAATGTTACTATGGTCTGTTCACCTGTTTTAACTGGCCAGGTAATGTTACTATGGTCTGTTCATCTGTTTTACCTGGCCAGGTAATGTTACTATGGTCTGTTCACCTGTTTTACCTGACCAGGTAATGTTACTATGGTCTGTTCATCTGTTTTACCTGGCCAGGTAATGTTACTATGGTCTGTTCATCTGTTTTACCTGGCCAGGTAATGTTACTATGGTCTGTTCATCTGTTTTACCTGGCCAGGTAATGTTACTATGGTCTGTTCATCTGTTTTACCTGGCCAGGTAATGTTACTATGGTCTGTTCATCTGTTTTACCTGCCAGGTAATGTTACTATGGTCTGTTCATCTGTTTTACCTGGCCAGGTAATGTTACTATGGTCTGTTAATCTGTTTTACCTGGCCAGGTAATGTTACTATGGTCTGTTCACCTGTTTTACCTGGCCAGGTAATGTTACTATGGTCTGTTCATCTGTTTTACCTGGCCAGGTAATGTTACTATGGTCTGTTCATCTGTTTTACCTGGCCAGGTGATGTTACTATGGTCTGTTCATCTGTTTTACCTGGCCAGGTGATGTTACTATGGTCTGTTCATCTGTTTTACCTGCCAGGTAATGTTACTATGGTCTGTTCATCTGTTTTACCTGGCCAGGTAATGTTACTATGGTCTGTTAATCTGTTTTACCTGGCCAGGTAATGTTACTATGGTCTGTTCACCTGTTTTACCTGGCCAGGTAATGTTACTATGGTCTGTTCATCTGTTTTACCTGGCCAGGTAATGTTACTATGGTCTGTTCATCTGTTTTACCTGGCCAGGTAATGTTACTATGGTCTGTTCACCTGTTTTAACTGGCCAGGTAATGTTACTATGGTCTGTTCATCTGTTTTACCTGGCCAGGTAATGTTACTATGGTCTGTTCACCTGTTTTACCTGGCCAGGTAATGTTACTATGGTCTGTTCACCTTTACCTGCCAGGTAATGTTACTATGGTCTGTTCATCTGTTTTACCTGGCCAGGTAATGTTACTATGGTCTGTTCACCCGTTTTACCTGACCAGGTAATGTTACTATGGTCTGTTCATCTGTTTTACCTGGCCAGGTAATGTTACTATGGTCTGTTCATCTGTTTTACCTGGCCAGGTAATGTTACTATGGTCTGTTCATCTGTTTTACCTGGCCAGGTAATGTTACTATGGTCCGTTCACCTTTACCTGCCAGGTAATGTTACTATGGTCTGTTCATCTGTTTTACCTGCCAGGTAATGTTACTATGGTCTGTTCACCTTTACCTGCCAGGTAATGTTACTATGGTCTGTTCACCTGTTTTACCTGGCCAGGTAATGTTACTATGGTCTGTTCACCTTTACCTGCCAGGTAATGTTACTATGGTCTGTTCATCTGTTTTACCTGCCAGGTAATGTTACTATGGTCTGTTCACCTTTACCTGCCAGGTGAATATCAATACATGATGTACAGAATCTGTAACTGGGTCCACTCCAGGTAGAGGGCGTTCCATGACAATAAAGACATTGTGGTCATCTAAGGATCTCAATCTTTTCATTGGTCTAACAAACTCACCTCTTTAACAAGCTTCCCTAAAGCAGTATCTCTAGGAGACAGTGGTTTATGGACCTGGCCTGCTTCAGACTACTATATGACCGTGTGTTATGTAATCGGGTGAAAGATTGTCAGAGCTCTTGTCAGGAACAGAGCAGAGGTCTATCAGTAACTGTAGAGGAAGTCTGTCCTCAGTTTACCCCGTGGAGCCTTACCCAGCCCAGCCCAGCCCTGGCCAGATAAATACTCTATGTCCTCTTGTAGTACATCTAGTAGATAGTGCACAATCCAGGACATTGCACCTCAGCAATTCCACAGGACTATCAGGTGTTTTAGTATCTTAACCCATGTTGTTCTCCTGAATGAATCCCTGATAACCCATGTTGTTCTCCTGAATGAATCCCTGATAACCCATGTTGTTCTCCTGAATGAATCCCTGATAACCCATGTTGTTCTCCTGAATGAATCCCTGATAACCCATGTTGTTCTCCTGAATGAATCCCTGATAACCCATGCTGTTCTCCTGAATGAATCCCTGATAACCCATGCTGTTCTCCTGAATGAATCCCTGATAACCCATGTTGTTCTCCTGAATTAAGTGTCTTCAATATTATTGCCTGTTTTTTGTCTTTCGTAAAGATATAGGACAGTGATCAGTGCCTGTAGCCTGAAACCAGATCTGGCTGTTCTTCCCTATGGGGACCAAACTGAGGTAAGGGCTCACAGATATCCAGGTTTTGAGTCTTTCATTTGAAGCTAGAGCTCAGAATGTCTTTTGACTTTCATAGATAGGTGAACAGGGCACCAGACATGGACGGTACTGACTGGGTTTTTTCTGTAAAGCTTGTCTAACTGTATTATACAGTGTATTCGGAAAGTATTCAGACCCCTTGACTTTTTCCACATTTTGTTACTTTACAGCCTTATTCTAAAATTTATTAAATGGTTTTTCCCCCCTCATCAATCTACACACAATACCCCATAATGACAAAGCAAAAACAGGTTTTTAGATTTTTTTTCACATGTATTAACAATAAAAAAACTGAAATATCACATTTACATAAGTATTCAGACCCTTTACTCAGTACTTTGTTGAAGCACCTTTGGCAGCAATTACAACCTCGAGTCTTCTTGGGTATGACGCTACAAGCTTGGCACACCAGTATTTGGGCAGTTTCTCCCATTCCTCTCTGCAGATCCTCTCAAGCTCTGTCAGGTTGGATGGGGAGCATCGCTGCACAGCTATTTTCAGGTCTCTCCAGAGATGTTCGATCGAGTTCAAGTCCGGGCTCTGGCTGGGCCACTCAAGGACATTCAGAGACTTGTCCCGAAGCCACTCCTGCATTGTCTTGGCTGTGTGCTTAGGGTCGTTGTTCTGTTGGAAGGTGAACCTTCGCCCCAGTCTGAGGTCCTGAGCGCTCTGGAGCAGGTTTTCATCAAGGATCTCTCTGTACTTTGCTCCGTTCATCTTTCCCTCGATCCTGACTAGTCTCCCAGTCCCTGCCGCTGAAAAACATCCCCACAGCATGATGCTGCCTACCACCATGCTTCACCGTAGGGATGGTGCCAGGTTTCCTCCAGACGTGACGCTTGGCATTCAGGCCAAAGAGTTCAATCTTGGTTTCATCAGACCAGGGAATCTTGTTTCTCATGATCTGAGAGTCCTTTAGGTGCCTTTTGGCAAACTCCAAGTGGGCTGTCATGTGCCTTTTACTGAGGAGTGGCTTCCGTCTGGCCACTCTACCATAAAGGCCTGATTGGTGGAGTGCTGCAGAGATGGTTGTCCTTCTGGAAGGTTCTCCCATCTCCACAGATAAACTCTGGAGCTCTGTCAGAGTGACCATCAGGTTCTTGGTCACCTCCCTGACCAAGGCCCTTCTCCCCCGATTGCTCAGTTTGGCCGGGCAGCCAGCTCTAGGAAGAGTCTTGTTGGTTCCAAACTTCTTCCATTTCAGAATGATTGAGGCCACTTTGTTCTTGGGGACCTTCAATGCTGCAGACATTTTTTGGTACCCTTCCCAGATCTGTGCCTCGACACAATCCCATCTCGGAGCTCTACGGACAATTCCTTCGACCTCATGACTTGGTTTTTGCTCTGACATGCACTGTCAACTGTGGGACCTTACATAGACAGGTGTGTGCCTTTCCAAATCATGCCCAATCAATTGAATTTACCACAGGTGGACTCCAATCAAGTTGTAGAGACATCTCAAGGATGATCAATGGAAACAGGATGCACCTGAGCTCAATTTCGAGTCTCATAGTAAAGGGTCTGAATACTTATGTAAATAAGGTATTTCTGTTTTAAATTTTTAATACATTTGCAAAGATTTCTAAAAAACTATTTTTGCTTTGTTATTATGGGGTATTGTGTGTAGATTGATGAGAAAAAAATAATATTGAATCAATTTTAGAATAAGGCTGTAAAGTCAGGGGGTCTGAATACTTTCCGAAGGTGAGGTCCTGTAGATAGGAGAGTGATGTCTGAACCTGTACTGTACTGACTGGGTTGTATTGCTGGTTCTGTTCTGTAGATAGGAGAGCGAGGCCTGAACCTGTACTGACTGGGTTGTATTGCTGGTTCTGTTCTGTAGATAGGAGAGTGATGTCTGAACCTGTACTGTACTGACTGGGTTGTATTGCTGGTTCTGTTCTGTAGATAGGAGAGCGGTGTCTGAACCTGTACTGACTGGGTTGTATTGCTGGTTCTGTTCTGTAGATAGGAGAGCGAGGCCTGAACCTGTACTGACTGGGTTGTATTGCTGGTTCTGTTCTGTAGATAGGAGAGTGATGTCTGAACCTGTACTGTACTGACTGGGTTGTATTGCTGGTTCTGTTCTGTAGATAGGAGAGCGAGGCCTGAACCTGTACTGTACTGACTGGGTTGTATTGCTGGTTCTGTTCTGTAGATAGGAGAGTGATGTCTGAACCTGTACTGTACTGACTGGGTTGTATTGCTGGTTCTGTTCTGTAGATAGGAGAGTGATGTCTGAACCTGTACTGTACTGACTGGGTTGTATTGCTGGTTCTGTTCTGCAGATAGGAGAGCGATGTCTGAACCTGTACTGTACTGACTGGGTTGTATTGCTGGTTCTGTTCTGTAGATAGGAGAGCGATGTCTGAACCTGTACTGTACTGACTGGGTTGTATTGCTGGTTCTGTTCTGTAGATAGGAGAGTGATGTCTGAACCTGTACTGACTGGGTTGTATTGCTGGTTCTGTTCTGTAGATAGGAGAGTGATGTCTGAACCTGTACTGTACTGACTGGGTTGTATTGCTGGTTCTGTTCTGTAGATAGGAGAGCGAGGCCTGAACCTGTACTGACTGGGTTGTATTGCTGGTTCTGTTCTGTAGATAGGAGAGTGATGTCTGAACCTGTACTGTACTGACTGGGTTGTATTGCTGGTTCTGTTCTGTAGATAGGAGAGAGATGTCTGAACCTGTACTGACTGGGTTGTATTGCTGGTTCTGTTCTGTAGATAGGAGAGCGATGTCTGAACCTGTACTGTACTGACTGGGTTGTATTGCTGGTTCTGTTCTGTAGATAGGAGAGTGATGTCTGAACCTGTACTGTACTGACTGGGTTGTATTGCTGGTTCTGTTCTGTAGATAGGAGAGCGAGGCCTGAACCTGTACTGACTGGGTTGTATTGCTGGTTCTGTTCTGTAGATAGGAGAGCGAGGCCTGAACCTGTACTGACTGGGTTGTATTGCTGGTTCTGTTCTGTAGATAGGAGAGCGAGGCCTGAACCTGTACTGACTGGGTTGTATTGCTGGTTCTGTTCTGTAGATAGGAGAGTGATGTCTGAACCTGTACTGACTGGGTTGTATTGCTGGTTCTGTTCTGTAGATAGGAGAGCGAGGCCTGAACCTGTACTGACTGGGTTGTATTGCTGGTTCTGTTCTGTAGATAGGAGAGCGAGGCCTGAACCTGTACTGACTGGGTTGTATTGCTGGTTCTGTTCTGTAGATAGGAGAGCGAGGCCTGAACCTGTACTGACTGGGTTGTATTGCTGGTTCTGTTCTGTAGATAGGAGAGCGAGGCCTGAACCTGTACTGACTGGGTTGTATTGCTGGTTCTGTTCTGTAGATAGGAGAGCGAGGCCTGAACCTGTACTGACTGGGTTGTATTGCTGGTTCTGTTCTGTAGATAGGAGAGTGATGTCTGAACCTGTACTGACTGGGTTGTATTGCTGGTTCTGTTCTGTTGATAGGAGAGCGAGGCCTGAACCTGTACTGACTGGGTTGTATTGCTGGTTCTGTTCTGTAGATAGGAGAGTGAGGCCTGAACCTGTACTGTACTGACTGGGTTGTATTGCTGGTTCTGTTCTGTAGATAGGAGAGCGAGGCCTGAACCTGTACTGACTGGGTTGTATTGCTGGTTCTGTTCTGTAGATAGGAGAGTGATGTCTGAACCTGTACTGTACTGACTGGGTTGTATTGCTGGTTCTGTTCTGTAGATAGGAGAGCGAGGCCTGAACCTGTACTGACTGGGTTGTATTGCTGGTTCTGTTCTGTAGATAGGAGAGCGAGGCCTGAACCTGTACTGTACTGACTGGGTTGTATTGCTGGTTCTGTTCTGTAGATAGGAGAGCGAGGCCTGAACCTGTACTGACTGGGTTGTATTGCTGGTTCTGTTCTGTAGATAGGAGAGCGAGGCCTGAACCTGTACTGTACTGACTGGGTTGTATTGCTGGTTCTGTTCTGTAGATAGGAGAGCGAGGCCTGAACCTGTACTGTACTGACTGGGTTGTATTGCTGGTTCTGTTCTGTAGATAGGAGAGCGAGGCCTGAACCTGTACTGACTGGGTTGTATTGCTGGTTCTGTTCTGTAGATAGGAGAGCGAGGCCTGAACCTGTACTGACTGGGTTGTATTGCTGGTTCTGTTCTGTAGATAGGAGAGCGAGGCCTGAACCTGTACTGACTGGGTTGTATTGCTGGTTCTGTTCTGTAGATAGGAGAGCGAGGCCTGAACCTGTACTGACTGGGTTGTATTGCTGGTTCTGTTCTGCAGATAGGAGAGCGAGGCCTGAACCTGTACATGACTGAGGTTGTATTGCTGGTTCTGTCTGTAGATAGGAGAGCGAAGTAGACCTGAACCTGTACTGACCTGGGTTGTATTGCTGGTTCTGTTCTGTAGATAGGAGAGCGAGGCCTGAACCTGTACTGACTGGGTTGTATTGCTGGTTCTGTTCTGTAGATAGGAGAGCGAGGCCTGAACCTGTATGACTGGGTTGTATTGCTGGTTCTGTTCTGCAGATAGGAGGAGCGAGGCCTGAACCTGTACTGACTGGGTTGTATTGCTGGTTCTGTTCTGCAGATAGGAGAGCGAGGTCCTGAACCTGTACTGTACTGACTGGGTTGAAGGTGCGTGGTTCTGTTCTGTAGATAGCGAGAGCGAAGGCGCTATAAGCTTTGTACTGACTGGGTCTGTATTGCTGGTTCTGTTCTGTAGATAGGAGAGCGGCCTGACCTGAACGACCTGTACTGACTGGGGTTTGTATGCTGGTTCCTGTTCTGAAGATAGGGAGAGCGAGGACCACCCATGACACAAGCTACCTCGACCCTCCGGCTTCCCCCTCGTATTGCTCGCGTCTGTTCTGTAGACTAGGAGAGCGAGGCCTGAACCTGTACTGACTGGGTTGTATTGCTGGTTCTGTTCTGCAGATAGGAGAGCGAGGCCTGAACCTGTACTGTACTGACTGGGTTGTATTGCTGGTTCTGTTCTGCAGATAGGAGAGCGAGGCCTGAACCTGTACTGTACTGACTGGGTTGTATTGCTGGTTCTGTTCTGTAGATAGGAGAGCGAGGCCTGAACCTGTACTGACTGGGTTGTATTGCTGGTTCTGTTCTGTAGATAGGAGAGCGAGGCCTGAACCTGTACTGTACTGACTGGGTTGTATTGCTGGTTCTGTTCTGCAGATAGGAGAGCGAGGCCTGAACCTGTACTGACTGGGTTGTATTGCTGGTTCTGTTCTGTAGATAGGAGAGCGAGGCCTGAACCTGTACTGACTGGGTTGTATTGCTGGTTCTGTTCTGTAGATAGGAGAGCGAGGCCTGAACCTGTACTGTACTGACTGGGTTGTATTGCTGGTTCTGTTCTGTAGATAGGAGAGCGAGGCCTGAACCTGTACTGACTGGGTTGTATTGCTGGTTCTGTTCTGTAGATAGGAGAGCGAGGCCTGAACCTGTACTGTACTGACTGGGTTGTATTGCTGGTTCTGTTCTGTAGATAGGAGAGCGAGGCCTGAACCTGTACTGACTGGGTTGTATTGCTGGTTCTGTTCTGTAGATAGGAGAGCGAGGCCTGAACCTGTACTGTACTGACTGGGTTGTATTGCTGGTTCTGTTCTGTAGATAGGAGAGCGAGGCCTGAACCTGTACTGACTGGGTTGTATTGCTGGTTCTGTTCTGTAGATAGGAGAGCGAGGCCTGAACCTGTACTGACTGGGTTGTATTGCTGGTTCTGTTCTGCAGATAGGAGAGCGAGGCCTGAACCTGTACTGACTGGGTTGTATTGCTGGTTCTGTTCTGTAGATAGGAGAGCGAGGCCTGAACCTGTACTGTACTGACTGGGTTGTATTGCTGGTTCTGTTCTGTAGATAGGAGAGCGAGGCCTGAACCTGTACTGTACTGACTGGGTTGTATTGCTGGTTCTGTTCTGTAGATAGGAGAGCGAGGCCTGAACCTGTACTGACTGGGTTGTATTGCTGGTTCTGTTCTGTAGATAGGAGAGCGAGGCCTGAACCTGTACTGACTGGGTTGTATTGCTGGTTCTGTTCTGTAGATAGGAGAGCGAGGCCTGAACCTGTACTGACTGGGTTGTATTGCTGGTTCTGTTCTGTAGATAGGAGAGCGAGGCCTGAACCTGTACTGACTGGGTTGTATTGCTGGTTCTGTTCTGTAGATAGGAGAGCGAGGCCTGAACCTGTACTGTACTGACTGGGTTGTATTGCTGGTTCTGTTCTGTAGATAGGAGAGCGAGGCCTGAACCTGTACTGACTGGGTTGTATTGCTGGTTCTGTTCTGTAGATAGGAGAGCGAGGCCTGAACCTGTACTGACTGGGTTGTATTGCTGGTTCTGTTCTGTAGATAGGAGAGCGAGGCCTGAACCTGTACTGACTGGGTTGTATTGCTGGTTCTGTTCTGTAGATAGGAGAGCGAGGCCTGAACCTGTACTGACTGGGTTGTATTGCTGGTTCTGTTCTGTAGATAGGAGAGCGAGGCCTGAACCTGTACTGACTGGGTTGTATTGCTGGTTCTGTTCTGTAGATAGGAGAGCGAGGCCTGAACCTGTACTGACTGGGTTGTATTGCTGGTTCTGTTCTGTAGATAGGAGAGCGAGGCCTGAACCTGTACTGACTGGGTTGTATTGCTGGTTCTGTTCTGTAGATAGGAGAGCGAGGCCTGAACCTGTACTGACTGGGTTGTATTGCTGGTTCTGTTCTGTAGATAGGAGAGCGAGGCCTGAACCTGTACTGACTGGGTTGTATTGCTGGTTCTGTTCTGTAGATAGGAGAGCGAGGCCTGAACCTGTACTGACTGGGTTGTATTGCTGGTTCTGTTCTGTAGATAGGAGAGCGAGGCCTGAACCTGTACTGACTGGGTTGTATTGCTGGTTCTGTTCTGTAGATAGGAGAGCGAGGCCTGAACCTGTACTGACTGGGTTGTATTGCTGGTTCTGTTCTGTAGATAGGAGAGCGAGGCCTGAACCTGTACTGACTGGGTTGTATTGCTGGTTCTGTTCTGTAGATAGGAGAGCGAGGCCTGAACCTGTACTGACTGGGTTGTATTGCTGGTTCTGTTCTGTAGATAGGAGAGCGAGGCCTGAACCTGTACTGACTGGGTTGTATTGCTGGTTCTGTTCTGTAGATAGGAGAGCGAGGCCTGAACCTGTACTGACTGGGTTGTATTGCTGGTTCTGTTCTGTAGATAGGAGAGCGAGGCCTGAACCTGTACTGACTGGGTTGTATTGCTGGTTCTGTTCTGTAGATAGGAGAGCGAGGCCTGAACCTGTACTGACTGGGTTGTATTGCTGGTTCTGTTCTGTAGATAGGAGAGCGAGGCCTGAACCTGTACTGACTGGGTTGTATTGCTGGTTCTGTTCTGTAGATAGGAGAGCGAGGCCTGAACCTGTACTGACTGGGTTGTATTGCTGGTTCTGTTCTGTAGATAGGAGAGCGAGGCCTGAACCTGTACTGTACTGACTGGGTTGTATTGCTGGTTCTGTTCTGTAGATAGGAGAGCGAGGCCTGAACCTGTACTGACTGTGTTGTATTGCTGGTTCTGTTCTGTAGATAGGAGAGCGAGGCCTGAACCTGTACTGACTGGGTTGTATTGCTGGTTCTGTTCTGTAGATAGGAGAGCGAGGCCTGAACCTGTACTGACTGGGTTGTATTGCTGGTTCTGTTCTGTAGATAGGAGAGCGAGGCCTGAACCTGTACTGACTGGGTTGTATTGCTGGTTCTGTTCTGTAGATAGGAGAGCGAGGCCTGAACCTGTACTGACTGGGTTGTATTGCTGGTTCTGTTCTGTAGATAGGAGAGCGAGGCCTGAACCTGTACTGACTGGGTTGTATTGCTGGTTCTGTTCTGTAGATAGGAGAGCGAGGCCTGAACCTGTACTGACTGGGTTGTATTGCTGGTTCTGTTCTGTAGATAGGAGAGCGAGGCCTGAACCTGTACTGACTGGGTTGTATTGCTGGTTCTGTTCTGCAGATAGGAGAGCGAGGCCTGAACCTGTACTGACTGGGTTGTATTGCTGGTTCTGTTCTGTAGATAGGAGAGCGAGGCCTGAACCTGTACTGACTGGGTTGTATTGCTGGTTCTGTTCTGTAGATAGGAGAGCGAGGCCTGAACCTGTACTGACTGGGTTGTATTGCTGGTTCTGTTCTGTAGATAGGAGAGCGAGGCCTGAACCTGTACTGACTGGGTTGTATTGCTGGTTCTGTTCTGTAGATAGGAGAGCGAGGCCTGAACCTGTACTGACTGGGTTGTATTGCTGGTTCTGTTCTGTAGATAGGAGAGCGAGGCCTGAACCTGTACTGACTGGGTTGTATTGCTGGTTCTGTTCTGTAGATAGGAGAGCGAGGCCTGAACCTGTACTGACTGGGTTGTATTGCTGGTTCTGTTCTGTAGATAGGAGAGCGAGGCCTGAACCTGTACTGACTGGGTTGTATTGCTGGTTCTGTTCTGCAGATAGGAGAGCGAGGCCTGAACCTGTACTGACTGGGTTGTATTGCTGGTTCTGTTCTGTAGATAGGAGAGCGAGGCCTGAACCTGTACTGACTGGGTTGTATTGCTGGTTCTGTTCTGTAGATAGGAGAGCGAGGCCTGAACCTGTACTGACTGGGTTGTATTGCTGGTTCTGTTCTGTAGATAGGAGAGCGAGGCCTGAACCTGTACTGACTGGGTTGTATTGCTGGTTCTGTTCTGTAGATAGGAGAGCGAGGCCTGAACCTGTACTGACTGGGTTGTATTGCTGGTTCTGTTCTGTAGATAGGAGAGCGAGGCCAGAACCTGTACTGACTGTGTTGTATTGCTGGTTCTGTTCTGTAGATAGGAGAGCGAGGCCTGAACCTGTACTGACTGGGTTGTATTGCTGGTTCTGTTCTGTAGATAGGAGAGCGAGGCCTGAACCTGTACTGACTGGGTTGTATTGCTGGTTCTGTTCTGTAGATAGGAGAGCGAGGCCTGAACCTGTACTGACTGGGTTGTATTGCTGGTTCTGTTCTGTAGATAGGAGAGCGAGGCCTGAACCTGTACTGACTGGGTTGTATTGCTGGTTCTGTTCTGTAGATAGGAGAGCGAGGCCTGAACCTGTACTGTACTGACTGGGTTGTATTGCTGGTTCTGTTCTGTAGATAGGAGAGCGATGTCTGAACCTGTACTGACTGGGTTGTATTGCTGGTTCTGTTCTGTAGATAGGAGAGCGAGGCCTGAACCTGTACTGACTGGGTTGTATTGCTGGTTCTGTTCTGTAGATAGGAGAGCGAGGCCTGAACCTGTACTGACTGGGTTGTATTGCTGGTTCTGTTCTGTAGATAGGAGAGCGAGGCCTGAACCTGTACTGACTGGGTTGTATTGCTGGTTCTGTTCTGTAGATAGGAGAGCGAGGCCTGAACCTGTACTGACTGGGTTGTATTGCTGGTTCTGTTCTGTAGATAGGAGAGCGAGGCCTGAACCTGTACTGACTGGGTTGTATTGCTGGTTCTGTTCTGTAGATAGGAGAGCGAGGCCTGAACCTGTACTGTACTGACTGGGTTGTATTGCTGGTTCTGTTCTGTAGATAGGAGAGCGAGGCCTGAACCTGTACTGACTGGGTTGTATTGCTGGTTCTGTTCTGTAGATAGGAGAGCGAGGCCTGAACCTGTACTGACTGGGTTGTATTGCTGGTTCTGTTCTGTAGATAGGAGAGCGAGGCCTGAACCTGTACTGACTGGGTTGTATTGCTGGTTCTGTTCTGTAGATAGGAGAGCGAGGCCTGAACCTGTACTGACTGGGTTGTATTGCTGGTTCTGTTCTGTAGATAGGAGAGCGAGGCCTGAACCTGTACTGACTGGGTTGTATTGCTGGTTCTGTTCTGTAGATAGGAGAGCGAGGCCTGAATCTGTACTGACTGGGTTGTATTGCTGGTTCTGTTCTGTAGATAGGAGAGCGAGGCCTGAATCTGTCTGGCGGTCAGAAGCAGAGGATCAGTCTGGCCAGAGCGGTGTACTCCAACAAAGACATCTTCCTGCTGGACGACCCTCTGTCTGCTGTGGACGCCCACGTAGGGAAACACATCTTTGAGGAGTGCATCAAGAAGACACTGAAGGGGAAGAGTATCATCCTGGTCACCCATCAACTACAGGTAGAGAGTGACGGGTGGTTATGAGCTTACAGTTTGGTTCAACACTCAAATACAGTAGGTCATTTTTCCTGATTATCTCACTAATTTAGGAATATACAGTATTTATTGCATCTTTCTCTTATAATCTAAAGACCTGTAGCCTTCTCCCTCTGAGTATATTCATGGTGTGTTCAGGAACTAGGGTTGCAAAACTTTTCCAGAGTTCCCAGATTTTTCACAGTTCCTGGCTGGAGGATTCTCTGAATATAGGAGGGAAAAGGGAATGGGAATCCTTCAACTGGGAATCCTTCAACTGGGAATCCTTCAACTGGGAATCCTCCAACTGGGAATCCTCCAACTGGGAATCCTTCAACTGGGAATCCTCCAACTGGGAATCCTCCAACTGGGAATCCTTCAACTGGGAATCCTCCAACTGGGAATCCTTCAACTGGGAATCCTCCAACTGGGAATCCTTCAACTGGGAATCCTCCAACTGGGAATCCTTCAACTGGGAATCCTCCAACCAGGATATCTGAAAAACAGGGAGAAGAAAATCCAGAAGTTTACAACCCCATCAGAAACACCCTAACAACAGCTAGAGAACAAATAAAATAAATTAACATGTATTTGTCACATGCTTCGTAAACAACAGGTGTAGACTAACAGTGAAATGTTTACTGATGGGCCCTTACCCACAATGCAGAGAGAAAGAGAGAAAAATTATAGAAAAAATTATAACACAAGTAACATATACACAATGAGTAACGATAACTTGGCTATATACACTGGGTACCAGTACTGAGTCAATGTGCAGGGGTACCAGGTAATAACTTGGCTATATACACTGGGTACCAGTACTGAGTCAATGTGCAGGGGTACCAGGTAATAACTTGGCTATATACACTGGGTACCAGTACTGAGTCAATGTGCAGTGAGTCAATGTGCAGGGGTACGAGGTAATAACATGGCTATATACACGGGGTACCAGTACTGAGTCAATGTGCAGTGAGTCAATGTGCAGGGGTACGAGGTAATAACATGGCTATATACACAGGATACCAGTACAGAGTCCATGTGCAGGGGTACCAGGTAATAACTTGGCTATATACACGGGGTACCAGTACTTAGTTGATGTGCAGGGGTACAAGGTAGCTGAGGTAGATATGTACATATAGGTAGGGGTAAAGTGACTAGGCAACAGGATAGATAATAAACTGTAGCAGCAGCGTATGTGATGAGTCAAAAGAGTTAGTGCAAAAAGGGTCAGTGCAGATAGTCCGGGTAAATACAGTATTTGGTTAACTATTTACAGTGCCTTCAGAAAGTATTCACACCCCTTGACTTTTTTCACATTTTGCTGTTACAGCCTGAATTTAAAATGGATAAAATTGAGATTATTTGGTCACTGGCCTACATACAATACTCCATAGTGTCAGTGTAGCACCGTCTAGTATCACAAGTCCTTTACCCCTCCCCAGAGAGACTCAACAAACACCACAGAGGATAGTAGCACCGTCTAGTATCACAAGTCCTTTACCCCTCCCCAGAGAGACTCAACAAACACCACAGAGGATAGTAGCACCGTCTAGTATCACACGTCCTTTACCCCTCCCCAGAGAGACTCAACAAACACCACAGAGGATAGTAGCACCGTCTAGTATCACATGTCCTTTACCCCTCCCCAGAGAGACTCAACAAACACCACAGAGGATAGTAGCACCGTCTAGTATCACAAGTCCTTTACCCCTCCCCGGAGAGACTCAACAAACACCACAGAGGATAGTAGCACCGTCTAGTATCACAAGTCCTTTACCCCTCCCCGGAGAGACTCAACAAACACCACAGAGGATAGTAGCACCGTCTAGTATCACACGTCCTTTACCCCTCCCCAGAGAGACTCAACAAACACCACAGAGGATAGTAGCACCGTCTAGTATCACATGTCCTTTACCCCTCCCCAGAGAGACTTAACAAACACCACAGAGGATAGTAGCACCGTCTAGTATCACAAGTCCTTTACCCCTCCCCAGAGAGACTCAACAAACACCACAGAGGATAGTAGCACCGTCTAGTATCACAAGTCCTTTACCCCTCCCCAGAGAGACTCAACAAACACCACAGAGGATAGTAGCACCGTCTAGTATCACAAGTCCTTTACCCCTCCTCCATTGATCAACTCCTTTGTCTTGCTGACGTTGAGGGAGAGGTTTTTGTCCTGGCACCACACAGGTCACTGACCTCCTCCCTATAGGCTGTCTCATCGTTGTTGTAGATCAGGCCTACCACCATCGTGTCGTCAGCAAACGTAATGATGGTGTTGGAGTTGTGCCTGGCCATGCAGTCATGGGTGAACAGGGAGTACAGGAGGGGACTGAGCACGCACCCCTGAGGGGCCCCCGTGTTGAGGGTCAGTGTGGCGGATGTGTTGTTACCTACCCTCACCACCTCGGGCGGCCCGTCAGGAAGACCAGGATCGAGTTGCAGAGGGAGGTGTTCAGTCCCAGGGTCCTGAGCTTAGTGATGAGCTTGGAGGGCACTATGGTGTTGAACGCTGAGCTGTAGTCGATGAACAGCATTCTCACATTGGTGTTCCTCTTGTCCAGGTGGGAGAGGGCAGTGTGGAGTGCAGTAGAGATTGAGTCATCGGTGGATCTGTTGGGGCGGTATACGAATTGGAGTGAGTCCAGGGTGTCTGGGATGATGGTGTTGATGTGAGCCATGACCAGCCTTTCAAAGCATTTCATGGCTACAGATGTGAGTGCTACGGGGAGATAGTAATTTAGACTGGTTACCTTGGCATTCTTTGGCACAGAGACTATGGTGGTCTGCTTGAAACATGTAGGTATTACAGACAGGGTCAGGGAGAGGTTGAATATGTCAGGTAAGACACTTGCCAATTGGTCCGCGTATGCTCTGAGTACACGTCCTGGTAATCCGTCTGGCCCCGCCGCCTTGTGGATCACACAGTCGTCCGGAACAGCTGGTGCTCGCATGCATGGTTCATGCTTGCCTCAGAGCGAGCATAGAAGGCATTTAGCTCGTCTGGTAGGCTCGCGTCACTGGGCAGTTCGCGACTGGGTTTCCCTTTGTAATCCATGATAGTTTGCAAGCCCTGCCACATCCAATGTGCGTCAGAGCCGGTGTAGTAGGATTATATCTTAGTCCTGTATTGACGCCTTGCCCGTTTGATGGCTCGTCGGAGGTCGTAGCTGGATTTCTTTTAAGCGTCCAGATTAGTGTCCCGCTCCTTGAAAGCGGCAGCTTTAGCCTTTAGCTCAGTGCGGATGTTGCCTGTAAACCATGGCTTCTGGTTGGGGTGTGTACATACGGTCACTGTGGGGACGATGTCGTCGATGCACTTACAGTATTGAAGCCGGTGACTGATGTGGTTAACTCCTCAATGTTATCAGATGAATCTCTGAACATATTCCAGTCTGTGCTAGCGAAAACAGTCTTGTAGCTTAGCATCCGCTCATTAGACCACTTCCGTATTGGTACTTCCTGTTTTTAGTTTTTAGTTTGTAAGTACTGTAGGAATCAGGAGGATAGAGTTATGGTCAGATTTGCCAAAGGGAGGGCGAGGTAAATAAAGCCTTGTATGCGTCTCTGTGTGAGTAGTCAAGGTGATCTAGAATGATGTCTTCTCTAGTTGCCCTGGTGACAAGCTGGTAAAAATGAGGTAAAACAGATTTCAGTTTCTCTGCATTAAAATCACCGGCCAAGAAAGTGCCTGCCTCTATATAGCTCGTTGAGTGCGGTCTTAGTTCCAGCATCAGTTTGTGGTGGTAAATAGACAGCTACGAAAAATATAGATGAAAAACTCTCTCTTGGTAAATATTATGGTCTGCAGCTTATCGTGAGGTATTCTAAGAAGCAAAAACTTGAGACTTTAGAGATCATGCACCAGCTGTTCTTAACAAAGACACACCCCTCCCCCTCTCATCTTACCTGAGGCTGCCGACCAGTCTTGATGATGTCATGGAAAAGCCAGCGAGATGTATGTTATCCATGTCCTTGTTTAGCAACGGACTCCGTGAAACATAGAATATTACAGTTCTTCAGGTCCCGTTGATAGGATTATCTCGAACAGTGCTGGTCCAGTTAGTTCTCTAGTGACTGTACGTTCGCCAACAGAACGGTGGGTAGAGGCGGTTTATTTCCAAGCCTACGTAGTCTAGTCAGGATGCCGGCTCGTCTGCCTCTTTTGCGCCGTCGCTTCCTCTTTCGAGTCCTGGGGAATAGGGCCTGGTTCAGATTATGCAGAACGTCCTGAGCTGCTGATTTAAGGCCTGGTCCAGATTATGCAGAACGTCTA
>CM062504.1:2423309-2435809 GCA_031479575.1 Coregonus ussuriensis | reverse complement strand
TGGCATTTTAAATGATCAAATCAATGAATTCCATCAACATGATGTTTGTTGTTGTTTATTATGTTGTTGTTTATTATGTTGGTTGTTGTTGTTGTTTATTATGTTTTTTGTTGTTGTTTATTATGTTTTTTGTTGTTGTTTATTATGTTTGTTGTTGTTGTTTATTGTTTGTTGTTGTTGTTTATTGTTTATTGTTGTTTATTGTGTTTGTTGTTGTTGCTGTTGTTGTTGATGATGGCTGTTGATATTTGTTGTTGTTGCTGTCTGGTAGAGTCTAAGGACCAGCTGGTGACCCAGGAGGGTTCTCAGGAGGGTTCTGTTACCTGGAGGACCTACCACCAGTACTGCAAAGCTGCAGGAGGTTAGAACACACCTCATTCACCTCAGCCAATCAGCCTTACTCCTCACACCTAGTGAAGCAGTGATACTCAGACCTAAGCAAATCATGAACCTTTCACTTGACTCCAACGTTGTAGCAGTATAGTGTGGGTTATGTTGAGTCATGCTGAATCCACTCATCTCGTCTCTCTGGTCTCTCTTCTCCCCTCTGGTCTCACCTCTGGTCTTCCCTCTGGTCTCTCCTCTCTCCTCTGGTCGCTCCTCTGGTCTCTCCTTTCCTCTCTCCTCTGGTTTCTCTTCTGGTGTCTCCTCTGGTCTCTCCTCTGTTCTCTCTCTCCTCTGATCTCTCCCCCCTCCTCTGGTCTCTCCTCTGGTCTCTTCTCTGGTCTCTTCTCTGGGCTCTTCTCTGGTCTCTCCTCTGGTGTCTCCTGTCCTCTCTACTCCGGTCTCTCTTCTCTCCTCTGGTCTCTCCTCTGGTGTCTCCTCTGGTCTCTCCTCTGGTGTCTCCTCTGGTCTCTCTTATGGTCTCTCCTCTCTCCTCTGGTCTCTTCTCTGGTCTTTCTGCTGGTGTCTCCTCTGGTCTCTCCTCTGGTTTCTCCTCTGGTGTCTCCTCTGGTCTCTCTTATGGTCTCTCCTCTCTCCTCTGGTCTCTTCTCTGGTCTTTCTGCTGGTGTCTCCTCTGGTCTCTCCTCTGGTTTCTCCTCTGGTGTCTCCTCTGGTCTCTCTTATGGTCTCTACTCTCTGCTGTGGTCTCTCCTCTGGTCTCTCCTCTGGTTTCTCCTCTGGTGTCTCCTCTGGTCTCTCTTATGGTCTCTACTCTCTGCTGTGGTCTCTCCTCTGGTGTCTCCTCTGGTCTCTCCTCTGGTCTCTCCTCTCTCCTCTGGTCTCTCCTCTGGTCTCTTCTCTCTCCTCTGGTCTCTCCTCTGGTGTCTCCTCTGGTGTCTCCTCTGGTCTCTCCTCTGGTGTCTCCTCTGGTGTCTCCTCTGGTCTCTCCTCTGTTCTCTTCTCTCCTCTCTCCTCTGGTGTTTCCTCTACTCTCTCCTCTGGTCTCTCCTTTGGTCTCTCTTCTCTCCTCTGGTGTCTCCTCTGGTCTCTCCTCTGGTGTCTCCTCTGGTCTCTCCTCTGGTGTCTCCTCTGGTGTCTCCTCTGGTGTCTCCTCTGGTGTCTCTGGTCTCCAGGGTACATACTGCTGTCTCTCATCATCATCATCTTCATCTGCCTGGTGGGGACCACTGCCTTCAGCAACTGGTGGCTCAGCTACTGGCTGGAGCAGGGATCAGGGGTAAGTCTACTGTAGTTGACCCTTCGCTAAGCCCCGCCCCCCTTGGTTACTGTTGCAACCGCTGACATTTTCCCTGGAAGCCCAATTCATCACTCAAACCACTGGCGAAATCCCCTTACAATGATGATGATGTTTTTTTTTTATACACAATGAAATGGAACACAGACTACCCCTTGCTAATCAGAAGACACGTGGGTATGCTGTGATGGACTGGTATTACAATTGCTTCACGGGAACCTGGTAAAATGACGTTTGTAGTCTGGCTAGCCACTGAATGGCTCTGAATTCACTGTCAGCAAGCAGCCAGAGCTATAACCACTGTTGGAGCTAACTAGCGCTCTCAAATGGTATCCTGATGTCAGCAGATGAGAGTTGTATTCATAACATGGCTAACTTAGCCTTGCTAACATGCATTTCGTGAAAACAAATGATATTGAGTGGCTAGCTAGCGTTAGCAACGTTTGGTGGTCAATGAGACTGAGAGCTAGCTAACCAGCTGAGCTAGCAAACAATCCTCCATCAACAGGCTCTGCATTTCAGGAATCACGGTAGCGAGTACCCACTGGTAGACTGTTACATTATTTAGCCATTTAAACAATTTATGTTTTTGAAGAAAACTCAGTTTTTGCCATTGCCCTCACTGGCTTTCATGGTGTTTGAAATGTGAGCTTGTCCGAGGTGTCGGACTCAACGGCAGTTGCTATCCATTGGAGCGCTGCGATTGGTTGCCCAAAATTCTGGGGCTGTGCTTAGCAAAGGATCAATTGCATCAACAGTTTGTCGTTCCTATTTTAGCAGATGAGATGACATCTGTGGCTAGCACAAGTAAAACATTTAACAAAACATGCTGCATCTGTTTTTTATAGGCTCGTTAAAACATTCTTAGTACCCTACTAAGTAACAAAGCCATATATTAACTACGGTCTCTTTAACGTGTGATTTCAGACAGCAAACGTGTCGATGTCCGACGCAGGGAACATCTCCCTGAACCCTGACCTGAGCTTCTACCAGATGGTTTACGGCCTGGTGGTGGTGGCCATGCTGGTGTTCAGCTTCATCAAGGGCTACTCTTTCACCAAAGTCACGCTTCACGCATCCTCCAAGCTACACGACACCATGTTCAGAAACGTAACTGCACACAACGCCAATGTTACCAATCACACTACACTACAACATCACTGCTGTCAGTCATATTGAAAAAGACAGGGGAGAGGGACAATGCGGGATGATAAACCCATAGAGGAGGAATTCCATAGCCTTGAATCTTGAAAAGGAGAGGGGAGAGGGGACATCCCTGTCTCGTTCCACAACAAATAGCTGGGAGACAGTATTATTGGTGTTCTACCTTCACTGTGGGATACAAATAACCTTGATCACCCTGTGTCCTGTCTGGGTTTCAGACCTTGGCCAAACCCGTGAGTCATGTACCTTTACATTGTAGCAGTGGATAGGTCTCAGAAGATAGATGTAATGAAGATCTTACAGTAGCGTTCTCATTGATGTGTCCCTGAAAACATAACCCTAACCCTATCCCCCTGTGTCCTGCCTGTGTTTCATCAGCCCTCCCATAACCCTAACCCTACCCCCCTGTGTCCCGTGTGTGTTTTAGATCCTGAGCAGCCCCATGAGTTTCTTTGACACCACCCCGACGGGCCGCATGGTGAACCGCTTCTCCAAGGACCAGGATGAGGTGGACACCATGCTGCCCTTCAACATGGAGAACTTCCTGCAGTTCTGCCTGATGGTCACCTACACCATCGTCACCATCACAGCCGTGTTCCCGCCGCTGCTCATCGCCATCACGCTGCTGGGGGCCATCTTCACACTCATACTCTAGTGAGTCAACCAGCATCTTTACATTTAGAGTTCGCTCATTTGGCCGACGCTCTTACCCAGGGTGACTTACTTACAGTCAGATCTATCTATTTGCACTGCCCCCCCCCCCCACCCCATCCTTTTACGCTGCTGCTACTCTGTTAATTATTTATGCATAGTCACTTTAACTCTACCCACATGTACATATTACCTCAACTACCTCAACTAGCCGGTGCCCCCGTACATTGACTATGCACCGGTACCCCCCTGTATACTGTATATAGCCTCCCTACTGTTATTTCCCATTGACTCTGCACCGGTACCCCCCCCTGTATATATAGCCTCCCTACTGTTATTTCCCATTGACTCTGCACCGGTACCCCCCCTGTATATATAGCCTCCCTATTGTTATTTCCCATTGACTCTGTACCGGTACCCCCCCTGTATATATAGCCTCCCTACTGTTATTTCCCATTGACTCTGCACCGGTACCCCCCCTGTATATATAGCCTCCCTACTGTTATTTCCCATTGACTCTGCACCGGTACCCCCCCCCCTGTATATATAGCCTCCCTACTGTTATTTCCCATTGACTCTGCACCGGTACCCCCCCTGTATATATAGCCTCCCTACTGTTATTTCCCATTGACTCTGCACCGGTACCCCCCCTGTATATATAGCCTCCCTACTGTTATTTCCCATTGACTCTGCACCGGTACCCCCCTGTATATATAGCCTCCCTACTGTTATTTCCCATTGACTCTGCACCGGTACCCCCCTGTGTATATAGCCTCCCTACTGTTATTTCCCATTGACTCTGCACCGGTACCCCCCTGTGTATATAGCCTCCCTACTGTTATTTCCCATTGACTCTGCACCGGTACCCCCCTGTATATAGCCTCCCTACTGTTATTTTATTTTACTTTTGCTCTTTTTTTTCTCAACACTTTTTTTGTTGTTGTTTTATTTTTACTTTTTTTGTTTAAAATAAATGCACTGTTGGTTAAGGGCTGTAAGTAAGCATTTCACTGTAATGTCTGCACCTGTTGTATTCGGCGCATGTGGCCAATAAAATTTGATTTGATTTGATTTGATCTAATGAGAATATTTTTTTTAGCAAAATGAGCGAACACCCTCAACACTTAAAATACATGTCACAAAAGCAGATAAGTCCATCAAAACAGTATCATTTGTCATCTAATGAGAAATAAATCTAATGAGCATGAACTTCATAATCTTCATTATCATTGTCCTTACTGTTGTTGTCTTCACTGCTATTGGTCATCTGTCGTCTGTTACAATTGATGTTCCGTATCCGTGTACAGCATGTGGTCCAAGCTGCTGTGGGGTGTGTTTCCGAGTCCTGTGGGGTGTGTTTCCGAGTCCTGTGGGGTGTGTTCCGAGTCCTGTGGGGTGTGTTCCGAGTCCTGTGGGGTGTGTTTCCGAGTCCTGTGGGGTGTGTTCAGAGTCCTGTGGGGTGTGTTCAGAGTCCTGTGGGGTGTGTTTCCGAGTCCTGTGGGGTGTGTTTCCGAGTCCTGTGGGGTGTGTTCAGAGTGCTGTGGGGTGTGTTTAGCAGATGTTATAGCGGGTGTAGGGAAATGCTTGTGCTTCTAGCTCCGACAGTGCAGTAATATCTAACAAGTAATATCTAACAATTTCACAACATACACACAAATCTAAGTAAAGCAACGGAATTAAGAATATATGGATGAGCAATGTCAGAGCGGCATGGACTAAGATACAGTAGAATAGTATAGACATATGAGATGAGTAATGCAAGATATGTACATTTTAGTCATTTAGCAGACGCTCTTATCCAGAGCGACTTACAGTTAGTGCATACATAATTTTTTTCATACCCCCTGTGGGAATCGAACCCACAACCCTGGCGTTGCAAACGCCATGCTCTATCAACTGAGCTACATCCCTGCCGGCCATTCCCTCCCCTACCCTGGACGATGCTGGGCCAATTGCGCACCGCCCCATGGGTCTCCCGGTCGCGGCCGGCTACGACAGAGCCTGGATTCGAACCAGGATCTCTAGCTAGCACTGTGATGCAGTGCCTTAGACCACTGCGCCACTCGGGATTTCTAATCTATGTATATAGGCAGCATATATCTATGTATATAGGCAGCAGCCTCTAATGTGCTAGTGATGGCTATTTAACAGTCTGATGGCCTTGAGATAGAAGCTGTTTTTCAGTCTCTCGGTCCCAGCTTTGATGCAGCTGTACTGACCTCGCCTTCTGGATGATAGCGGGGTGAACAGGCAGTGGCTCGGGTGGTTGATGTCCTTGATGATCTTTTTGGCCTTCCTGTGACATCGGGTGCTGTAGGTGTCCTGGAGGGCTGGTAGTTTTCCCCCAGTGATGCGTTCGGCAGACCGCACCACCCTCTGGAGAGCCCTGTGGTTGCAGGCGGTGCAGTTGCCATACCAGGCGGTGATACAGCCCGACAGGATGCTCTCAATTGTGCATCTGTAAAAGTTTGAGGGTTTTAGGTGCCAAGCCAAATTTCTTCAGCCTTCAGTTTGTCGGTGATGTGTACTCCGAGGAACTTGAAGCTTTCCACCTTCTCCACTGCGGTCCCGTCGATGTGGATAGGGGCGTGCTCCCTCTGCTGTTTCCTGAAGTCCACGATCAGCTCCTTCATTTTGTTGATGTTGAGTGAGAAGTTATTTTTCTGGCACCACACTCCCAGAGCTCTCTGAGTACTGTGTGGTGTGTTCTGCAGTGTGTTCTAAGTATGTTGTGTGTTGTGTTCTGAGTCCTGTGTGGTGTGTTCTGCAGTGTGTTCTAAGTATGTTGTGGTTGTGTTCTGAGTCCTGTGTGGTGTGTTCTGCAGTGTGTTCTAAGTATGTTGTATGTTGTGTTCTGAGTCCTGCGTGGTGTGTTCTGCAGTGTGTTCTAAGTATGTTGTATGTTGTGTTCTGAGTCCTGCGTGTTGTCTCCACAGTATATTCCAGAGGAGCATCAGAGAGATGAAGAGGATGGAGAATGTGAGTCGTTCCCCCTGGATCTCCCTGACCACTTCCACCATCCAGGGCCTCAGCACCATCCACGCATACAACAAGGGAGAGCAGTACCTCCAGCAGTAAGACATGTCTCCTAACCCTGACTCTAACCCTAACCCTACAACAAGAGATAGCAGGACCTCCAGCAGTAAGACATGTCTCCTAACCCTGACTCTAACCCTAACCCTACAACAAGAGATAGCAGGACCTCCAGCAGTAAGACATGTCTCCTAACCCTGACTCTAACCCTAACCCTACAACAAGAGATAGCAGGACCTCCAGCAGTAAGACATGTCTCCTAACCCTGACTCTAACCCTAACCCTACAACAAGAGATAACAGGACCTCCAGCAGTAAGACATGTCTCCTAACCCTGACTCTAACCCTAACCCTACAACAAGAGATAGCAGGACCTCCAGCAGTAAGACATGTCTCCTAACCCTGACTCTAACCCTAACCCTACAACAAGAGATAGCAGGACCTCCAGCAGTAAGACATGTCTCCTAACCCTGACTCTAACCCTAACCCTACAACAAGAGATAGCAGGACCTCCAGCAGTAAGACATGTCTCCTAACCCTGACTCTAACCCTAACCCTACAACAAGAGATAGCAGTGTATCCAGCAGTGAGTTACTGATACCCTCTCATACCTACCAGGCCATACGAGAAACAATAGTGAACACTATCAAATAATTAGTTCAAATAAGATTAGATTAGATAAAATTAGATTAGATTGTGTGTTTGCTCATTTGATTTGCATCTCAAAGTTGCTGTGTGGCCAAAGTGCAGATACTAGTTAAAACATACATATTATATCACATATTACCATTCCAACAATGCAGACCGATACCAGTTAAAACATACATATTATATCACATATTACCCACTAAAACACTCCATGATTAGAACAAGATAGAAGGAACAACACAGTTTGCTGACACCTCAGAAACAGGTCCAGTGTAGTAGCATCGGGGCGCTGCCTACTGCCTTAGAGGAAGGGCACAGCCCCCTCCAGTGACTGTTATCTCAGTAATGATTTATGGTTGTCCTATTTATTTTTGTATTCATGCCAGTACTGCCTGTGCTTGTTTTATGTTTTGTATCGTTTGTTTTTGTTCTGTTCTGTTTTGCTCCTTATAGTTATAGTGTTGTTGTTGGTCTGACCATGGTTTCCTCTACCTGGGGAAATAACTTGGTCTGACCATGGTTACCTCTACCTGGGGAAATAACTTGGTCTGACCATGGTTTCCTCTACCTGGGGAAATAACTTGGTCTGACCATGGTTTCCTCTACCTGGGGAAATAACTTGGTCTGACCACGGTTTCCTCTACCTGGGGAAATAACTTGGTCTGACCACGGTTTCCTCTACCTGGGGAAATAACTTGGTCTGACCACGGTTTCCTCTACCTGGGGAAATAACTTGGTCTGACCATGGTTTCCTCTACCCGGGGAAATAACTTGGTCTGACAATGGTTTCCTCTACCTGGGGAAATAACTTGGTCTGACCATGGTTTCCTCTACCTGGGGAAATAACTTGGTCTGACCATGGTTACCTCTACCTGGGGAAATAACTTGGTCTGACCATGGTTTCCTCTACCTGGGGAAATAACTTGGTCTGACCATGGTTTCCTCTACCTGGGGAAATAACTTGGTCTGACCATGGTTTCCTCTACCTGGGGAAATAACTTGGTCTGACCATGGTTTCCTCTACCTGGGGAAATAACTTGGTCTGACCATGGTTTCCTCTACCTGGGGAAATAACTTGGTCTGACCATGGTTTCCTCTACCTGGGGAAATAACTTGGTCTGACCTTGGTTTCCTCTACCTGGGGAAATAACTTGGTCTGACTATGGTTTCCTCTACCTGGAGAAATAACTTGGTCTGACAATGGTTGCCTCTACCTGGGGAAATAACTTGGTCTGACAATGGTTTCCTCTACCTGGGGAAATAACTTGGTCTGACAATGGTTTCCTCTACCTGGGGAAATAACTTGGTCTGACCATGGTTTCCTCTACCTGGGGAAATAACTTGGTCTGACCATGGTTTCCTCTACCTGGGGAAATAACTTGGTCTGACCATGGTTTCCTCTACCTGGGGAAATAACAAAACAAAAACAACAACAAGAAGTGGTAAAAAATAAGGTTTGTAAACACCGTTGTGGATTGTTTTCCAGGTTTAAGGAGATGAGCGACAACAACTCCAACCACTTCCTGTTGTTTAACTGTGGGACGCGCTGGCTGTCCTTCTGGCTGGACTTTCTGTCTGCCTCAGTCACTCTGATGGTGGCTCTGTTCGTGGTGCTCAGTTCTCCTGATACCATCAGCCCTGCTATGAAGGGCCTGGCGCTGTCATACACCATACAGGTAGAGTCTAGTACACCATACAGGTAGAGTCTAGTACACCATACAGGTAGAGTCTAGTACACCATACAGGTAGAGTCTAGTACACCATACAGGTAGAGTCTAATACACCATACAGGTAGAGTCTAGTACACCATACAGGTAGAGTCTAATACACCATACAGGTAGAGTCTAATATACCATACAGGTAGAGTCTAATACACCATACAGGTAGAGTCTAATACACCATACAGGTAGAGTCTAGTACACCATACAGGTAGAGTCTAGTACACCATACAGGTAGAGTCTAGTACACCATACAGGTAGAGTCTAATACACCATACAGGTAGAGTCTAATACACCATACAGGTAGAGTCTAATACACCATACAGGTAGAGTCTAGTACACCATACAGGTAGAGTCTAGTACACCATACAGGTAGAGTCTAATACACCATACAGGTAGAGTCTAGTACACCATACAGGTAGAGTCTAGTACACCATACAGGTAGAGTCTAATACACCATACAGGTAGAGTCTAGTACACCATACAGGTAGAGTCTAATACACCATACAGGTAGAGTCTAATACACCATACAGGTAGAGTCTAGTACACCATACAGGTAGAGTCTAGTACACCATACAGGTAGAGTCTAATACACCCTACAGGTAGAGTCTAATACACCATACAGGTAGAGTCTAGTACACCATACAGGTAGAGTCTAGCCATACAGGTAGAGTCTAGTACACCATACAGGTAGAGTCTAATACACCATACAGGTAGAGTCTAATACACCATACAGGTAGAGTCTAATACACCATACAGGTAGAGTCTAATACACCATACAGGTAGAGTCTACTACACCATACAGGTAGAGTCTAGTACACCATACAGGTAGAGTCTAGTACACCATACAGGTAGAGTCTAGTACACCATACAGGTAGAGTCTAATACACCATACAGGTAGAGTCTAATACACCATACAGGTAGAGTCTAGTACACCATACAGGTAGAGTCTAATACACCATACAGGTAGAGTCTAGTACACCATACAGGTAGAGTCTAGTACACCATACAGGTAGAGTCTAGTACACCATACAGGTAGAGTCTAGTACACCATACAGGTAGAGTCTAATACACCATACAGGTAGAGTCTAATACACCATACAGGTAGAGTCTAGTACACCATACAGGTAGAGTCTAGTACACCATACAGGTAGAGTCTAGTACACCATACAGGTAGAGTCTAGTACACCATACAGGTAGAGTCTAATACACCATACAGGTAGAGTCTAATACACCATACAGGTAGAGTCTAGTACACCATACAGGTAGAGTCTAGTACACCATACAGGTAGAGTCTAATACACCATACAGGTAGAGTCTAATACACCATACAGGTAGAGTCTAATACACCATACAGGTAGAGTCTAGTACACCATACAGGTAGAGTCTAGTACACCATACAGGTAGAGTCTAGTACACCATACAGGTAGAGTCTAGTACACCATACAGGTAGAGTCTAATACACCATACAGGTAGAGTCTAATACACCATACAGGTAGAGTCTAATACACCATACAGGTAGAGTCTAGTACACCATACATGTTTCATGTTGCTTCCTTTACATGTTGGGTTCATTATTGCTCTACCAGTATTCACTGTTTCACTGCCAGTGACACACAATTTCAGGACTACCAATATTCAATATTATTCAGTGCTGCCCTCTAGTGTTCCAAATTGAAACCTACAAGGGAAGAGCCGTCAGAAGGAGTCTGTTGACTGTCGTTTTTGATCTGTTCTCCAGTTGACAGGTATGCTCCAGTACGTGGTAAGGCTGTCTACCGAGCTGGAGGCCAAGTTCCTGTCTGTGGAGAGGCTACAGGAGTACATCGAGGTGAGACGTCAAGACTTTCAACTAAAATATACATATTATTTTACAGAAATAAGGTCTTACCAGCTTCATTTCCTTAATACCCTGTTATTCTCCTATCCAGGGTTGTGTGCCTGAAGCGTTGCTGTACCGTTAATCTACGGATGCTTTCTAACTGTTATAATAATGTTCCTTTCCAGGGTTGTGTGTCTGAGGCGCCCAGGAGAGTTAAAGACGCCCTCATCCCAGAGGGTTGGCCTGATAAAGGGGCCATCACCTTTAAGGACTACACAATGAGGTACAGAGAGAACACCCCCATCGTGCTCGACGGACTGCAGCTCAACATGCAGCCCAGAGAGAAGCTGGGCATCGTGGGGAGAACAGGCTCCGGTAAGGCCTCAGTCCAACTGTGTTGTGTATATAACCTGGATGTGTTGTGTATATAACCTGGATGTGTTGTATAAAACCTGGATGTGTTGTATAAAACCTGGATGTGTTGTGTATAAAACCTGGATGTTTTTTATATAACCTGGATGTTTTCTATATAACCTGGATGTTTTCTATATAACCTGGATGTGCTGTATATAACCTGGATGTGCTGTGTATATAACCTGGATGTTTTCTATATAACCTGGATGTGTTGTAAAGTGGTTATCCCACTGGCTATAGGGTGAACGCACCAATTTGTGAGTCGCTCTGGCTAAGAGCGTCTGCTAAATGACGTTAATGTGCCCTTGAGCAAGGCACTTAACCCTAATTGCTCCTGTAAGTCGCTCTGGATAAGAGCGTCTGCTAAATGACTAAAATGTAAAAAATGTAAATGTTGTATATAACCTGGATGTTTTCTATATAACCTGGATGTTTTCTATATAACCTGGATGTGCTGTATATAACCTGGATGTGCTGTGTATATAACCTGGATGTTTTCTATATAACCTGGATGTGTTGTATATAACCAGGATGTTTTCTATATAACCTGGATGTGCTGTATATAACCTGGATGTGCTTTATATAACCTGGATATGCTGTATATAACCTGGATGTTTTCTATATAACCTGGATGTGCTGTATAAAACTTGGATGTGCTGTATATAACCTGGATGTGCTGTGTATATATCAAATCAAATCAAATCAAATTTTATTGGTCACATGCGCCGAATACAACAGGTGCAGACATTACAGTGAAATGCTTACTTACAGCCCTTAACCAACAGTGCATTTATTTTAAACAAAAAAGTAAGAATAAAACAACAACAAAAAAGTGTTGAGAAAAAAAGAGCAGAAGTAAAAAATAAAGTGACAGTAGGGAGGCTATATATACAATAGAATAAAGTGACAGTAGGGAGGCTATATATACAGGGGGGGTACCGTTGCATAGTCAATGTGCGGGGGCACCGGCTAGTTGAGGTAGTTGAGGTAATATGTACATGTGGGTAGAGTTAAAGTGACTATGCATAAATACTTAACAGAGTAGCAGCAGCGTAAAAAGGATGGGGTGGGGGGGCAGTGCAAATAGTCAGGGTAGCCATGATTAGCTGTTCAGGAGTCTTATGGCTTGGGGGTAGAAGCTGTTGAGAAGTCTTTTGGACCTAGACTTGGCACTCCGGTACCGCTTGCCGTGCGGTAGCAGAGAGAACAGTCTATGACTAGGGTGACTGGAGTCTTTGACAATTTTGAGGGCCTTCCTCTGACACCGCCTGGTATAGAGGTCCTGGATGGCAGGAAGCTTGGCCCCAGTGATGTACTGGGCCGTACGCACTACCCTCTGTAGTGCCTTGCGGTCAGAGGCCAAGCAGTTGCCATACCAGGCGGTGATGCAACCAGTCAGGATGCTCTCGATG
>CM062504.1:2410809-2418309 GCA_031479575.1 Coregonus ussuriensis | reverse complement strand
ACAAAACAGCAGTAACACCATTATGAAGTGACAAAACAGCAGCAACACCATTATGAAGTGACAAAACAGCAGAAAACATCATTATGAAGTGACAAAACAGCAGTAACACCATTATGAAGTGACATAACAGCAGGAACACCATTATGAAGTGACATAACTTTGTCTTTGATATGATTCACAGCACTTTGTCTTTGATATGATTCACAGCACTTTGTCTTTGATATGATTCCCAGCACTTTGTCTTTGATATGATTCCCAGCAGTGTAAACATGCAGGAAAGAGAATTTATTTTTGATAATCCTAGGTGAACGTTAGCCTGGCTACCAAACCTGTTTGTGCTGTCATTCCACTCCTTGCCATTACTCGTCAAATGCCAATGAGTGGCAAGGAGTGGAATGACAGCACAAATGGTATCCAGGCTAGGTGAAGGAAACGTCACAGTGAAATCTCATCCTCATGTAATAGATGCACAGATTCCTGCAAAACGGATGATGATGATGATGATGATGATGATGATGATGATTATTATACGTGGTGAAATGACCTGTTATGTGTCTTAATCTCTTGATATTTATTTAAAAGTATATTTATTAGATGTTCTATGTCTCTGAATTGAAAGTTTATGTGAAAGTGTCAAAGATAAAGTAGTGAACACAGTGTACAAAGATCTTCTGTACATAGCTATATATATATATATACTATATATCCTGGATGGATGGTTATTACATCTCATGGGCTTTTGTTTGGATGAGTCTGAGAATGTGTAACTCTTCCATCTTCAACGCATAGTGTTTTAAATTTGATTGTTAGTTGATTCGAATATATCCCAAATCACTGTTATACTTCAGCTGTTTTTACCTCAATAAAGCACAACTCAAACTTGGATAGCCTAATATTTTAACTTGGAACAATGATCAAACTACAATCCCCAAAATACTAGAGGTGATCTGATTCTACAGATCTGCTGTCGGAACACTAGAGGTGATCTGATTCTACAGAGCTGCTGTCAGAACACTAGAGGTGATCTGATTCTACAGAGCTGCTGTCGGAACACTAGAGGTGATCTGATTCTACAGAGCTGCTGTCGGAACACTAGAGGTGATCTGATTCTACAGAGCTGCTGTCGGAACACTAGAGGTGATCTGATTCTACAGAGCTGCTGTCAGAACACTAGAGGTGATCTGATTCTACAGAGCTGCTGTCGGAACACTAGAGGTGATCTGATTCTACAGAGCTGCTGTCGGAACACTAGAGGTGATCTGATTCTACAGAGCTGCTGTCGGAACACTAGAGGTGATCTGATTCTACAGAGCTGCCGTCGGAACACTAGAGGTGATCTGATTCTACAGAGCTGCCTGTCGGAACACTAGAGGTGATCTGATTCTACAGAGCTGGTGTCGGAACACTAGAGGTGATCTGATTCTACAGAGCTGCTGTCGGAACACTAGAGGTGATCTGATTCTACAGAGCTGCTGTCAGAACACTAGAGGTGATCTGATTCTACAGAGCTGCTGTCGGAACACTAGAGGTGATCTGATTCTACAGAGCTGCTGTCGGAACACTAGAGGTGATCTGATTCTACAGAGCTGCTGTCGGAACACTAGAGGTGATCTGATTCTACAGAGCTGCTGTCGGAACACTAGAGGTGATCTGATTCTACAGAGCTGCTGTCGGAACACTAGAGGTGATCTGATTCTACAGAGCTGCCGTCGGAACACTAGAGGTGATCTGATTCTACAGAGCTGCCTGTCGGAACACTAGAGGTGATCTGATTCTACAGAGCTGCCGCCGGAACACTAGAGGTGATCTGATTCTACAGAGCTGCTGTCAGAACACTAGAGGTGATCTGATTCTACAGAGCTGCTGTCGGAACACTAGAGGTGATCTGATTCTACAGAGCTGCTGTCGGAACACTAGAGGTGATCTGATTCTACAGAGCTGCCTGTCGGAACACTAGAGGTGATCTGATTCTACAGAGCTGCCGCCGGAACACTAGAGGTGATCTGATTCTACAGAGCTGCCTGTCGGAACACTAGAGGTGATCTGATTCTACAGAGCTGCCGTCGGAACACTAGAGGTGATCTGATTCTACAGAGCTGCCGTCGGAACACTAGAGGTGATCTGATTCTACAGAGCTGGTGTCAGAACACTAGAGGTGATCTGATTCTACAGAGCTGCTGTCGGAACACTAGAGGTGATCTGATTCTACAGAGCTGCCGTCGGAACACTAGAGGTGATCTGATTCTACAGAGCTGCCTGTCGGAACACTAGAGGTGATCTGATTCTACAGAGCTGGTGTCAGAACACTAGAGGTGATCTGATTCTACAGAGCTGCCGTCGGAACACTAGAGGTGATCTGATTCTACAGAGCTGCCGTCGGAACACAAGAGGTGATCTGATTCTACAGAGCTGGTGTCAGAACACTAGAGGTGATCTGATTCTACAGAGCTGCTGTCGGAACACTAGAGGTGATCTGATTCTACAGAGCTGCCGTCGGAACACTAGAGGTGATCTGATTCTACAGAGCTGCCTGTCGGAACACTAGAGGTGATCTGATTCTACAGAGCTGGTGTCAGAACACTAGAGGTGATCTGATTCTGCAGAGCTGCTGTCGGAACACTAGAGGTGATCTGATTCTACAGAGCTGGTGTCGGAACACTAGAGGTGATCTGATTCTACAGAGCTGGTGTCGGAACACTAGAGGTGATCTGATTCTACAGAGCTGCTGTCGGAACACTAGAGGTGATCTGATTCTACAGAGCTGCCTGTCGGAACACTAGAGGTGATCTGATTCTACAGAGCTGCTGTCAGTATAAACCTCCATACAGTAAGGGATAAAGTGGACTGGTGGTTCTGATCGCTGGTCATCAACGGTTTGCTGTAGTGCACCTCTGCACTCTCATGCAATGTTTATGACAGACCTGTGTGGCTCAGCTAGTAACAGTGGGGTGCTAGCAAAGCCAAGGTTGTCGTTTCTTGCAGGGATTACATACACACAGTAAAAATATATACCCTGTCTGTCCTGTAAGTCACTTTTGATATAATCATCTGCTAAGGCATATAGACAGCATGGCTGATTCTAGGACAGTCCCAAATGGCACCCCATAGGGCTCTGGTTATAAGTAGTACACTATAGCGAATAGGGGGCCAGTTGGGACTATACCATAAGTGTTGTTTTATACTGTACTGCCTGTAGTGTCACATATGGCCACCAGGGGTCACTGTGTCCCTTCGATCCACTGTAATGTGTTGCAGTAGGATTGCGTCGTCTTCAGATGCCAAGTGATGAAACATGCTGTAATGTGTTGATGTATTGAAAGTGTAAAGCAGACAGTGACGGTTGAAGAAGAGAGAAGAGTTGTGCCAGGAACTCTATTCAGTTCAGCATCACCTTCTGGGATCAGCCACACTTGGGAACTCCCACGTGTCATTTACTAGAGGCAAATGTCACAAGACGCTGTTAGTGATCTGTAAACAGGCTCCTCTATGTCTGTAGTGTGAGCCTGTACACAAGAGGTCGCTGTCGAAGGAAAGGTTTGAGGCTGAAGAGGCTTCGAGCAGGAGGACCGTTTTCACAGGCAGGATTTAGATATGGCTACTGTTGCAACTCTAATTTCTCTACGGCCACACAAAGAAACGGTTTAGAAAGTTGACATCCAACATTTACACACATTCGACACGGTTTCAAACAATAATAACAATTTAATAAGCTGTAAGCTTCAAAACCAACGCTCACAGATCCTGTTGTAAAACGCTGCATTTTTAAAAACGATTTCCTCCTAATGTCAATTAACAGAGCCAAGACAAACGTGTGATTTGTAGCGCCTGGGCTTTTTTACAAACCCCTGTTGGGCTAAAACTAATTCAACTTTCATAAAACACTCTCCCTGGCTGCTCTGTGGGCTGGTAGAACTGTAAATCATTGACAAATTGTGAGTCTCCTATTCTTAGCTGTGTATTACAGTTGGCCTGTCGAGAGTCTTTCCTAACACTCTCTGGAAAGGAAAAGGCCTCAGCATTGTCTGTCTGTCCCCAAATGGCGCCCTATTCCCTATATAGCGTACTACTTTGACCAGAGCCCTATGGTCCCTGGTCAAAAGTAGTGCACTTAGGGAATAGGGTACCAATTGGGAAGCAGTCACTCAGAGATACTTGAAGGTAGACAGGAGGATAGTGGATAGGCCAATCCCCAGTCCAATCCCCAGCCCCATCCCCAGTCCAATCCCCAGCCCCATCCCCAGTCCAATCCCCAGCCCCATCCCCAGCCCCATCCCCAGTCCAATCCCCAGTCCAATCCCCAGCCCCATCCCCAGCCCAATCCCCAGTCCAATCCCCAGCCCCATCCCCAGCCCCATCCCCAGTCCAATCCCCAGCCCCATCCCCAGTCCAATCCCCAGCCCCATCCCCAGCCCCATCCCCAGTCCAATCCCCAGCCCCATCCCCAGTCCAATCCCCAGCCCCATCCCCAGTCCAATCCCCAGCCCCATCCCCAGCCCCATCCCCAGTCCAATCCCCAGTCCAATCCCCAGCCCCATCCCCAGTCCAATCCCCAGTCCAATCCTCAGCCCAATCCTCAACCCAATCCCCAGATCAATCCTCAGCCCAATCCTCAGATCAATCCTCAGCCCTATCAGATCAATCCTCAGCCCTATCAGATCAATCCACAGCCCAATCCTCAGATCAATCCTGAGATCATTCCTCAGATCAATCCTTAGATCAAACCTCAGATCAATCCTCAGATCAAACCTCAGATCAATCCTCAACCCAAACCTCAGATCAATCCTCAGATCCAGCCACGGAGCACTACATTAGGAACAGAGATTATTTGTTTTGTATTTTTTTATTGCATTTTTATTTAACCAGGAGAGTCACATTGAGACACAGTCTTTTTTACAAGGATGAGGACATGTATTAGTAATCTGATGATAACTGTAACCTCACTGCTTAATCTGATTATATACGGTCTAACCTAACTGTAACCTCACTGCTTAATCTGATTATATACAGTCTAACCTAACTGTAACCTCACTGCTTAATCTGATTATATATACAGTCTAACCTAACTGTAACCTCACTGCTTAATCTGATTATATATACAGTCTAACCTAACTGTAACCTCACTGCTTAATCTGATTATATACAGTCTAACCTAACTGTAACCTCACTGCTTAATCTGATTATATATACAGTCTAACCTAACTGTAACCTCACTGCTTAATCTGATTATATATACAGTCTAACCTAACTGTAACCTCACTGCTTAATCTGATAATATATACAGTCTAACCTAACTGTAACCTCACTGCTTAATCTGATTATATATACGGTCTAACCTAACTGTAACCTCACTGCTTAATCTGATTATATACAGTCTAACCTAACTGTAACCTCACTGCTTAATCTGATTATATATACAGTCTAACCTAACTGTAACCTCACTGCTTAATCTGATTATATATACGGTCTAACCTAACTGTAACCTCACTGCTTAATCTGATTATATATACAGTCTAACCTAACTGTAACCTCACTGCTTAATCTGATTATATACAGTATAACCTAACTGTAACCTCACTGCTTAATCTGATTATATATACGGTCTAACCTAACTGTAACCTCACTGCTTAATCTGATTATATATACGGTCTAACCTAACTGTAACCTCACTGCTTAATCTGATTATATATACAGTCTAACCTAACTGTAACCTCACTGCTTAATCTGATTATATACAGTCTAACCTAACTGTAACCTCACTGCTTAATCTGATTATATACAGTCTAACCTAACTGTAACCTCACTGCTTAATCTGATTATATATACAGTCTAACCTAACTGTAACCTGCCTTCTGCTCAAAGCCCTCTAAAATAGCATAGCCTACTGTAGGATCAGATTAACTGTAGGAGGTTAAGAGTTATGGATTCTAGAGCTCTGTTCCAGAAGGTTGTGTATTTAGGCCTGAGGAGAGTTGAGATCATGGGTCATTATTGCAAGGTTGTTTAATAGTTTTAAATGTGGCGCAGAAGGGAATATGAGAGCCAACAACACGGCTGTAGTGTTAGAGGACATGTACTGTAAGAGGTTGGGAACACAGCTGGAGTGTTAGAGGACATGTACTGTAAGAGGTTGACAACACAGCTGGAGTGTTAGAGGACATGTACTGTAAGAGGTTGGGAACACAGCTGGAGTGTTAGAGGACATGTACTGTAAGAGGTTGACAACACAGCTGTAGTGTTAGAGGACATGTACTGTAAGAGGTTGACAACACAGCTGTAGTGTTAGAGGACATGTGCTGTAAGAGGTTGACAACACAGCTGTAGTGTTAGAGGACATGTGCTGTAAGAGGTTGGGAACACGGCTGTAGTGTTAGAGGACATGTACTGTAAGAGGTTGAGAATTAGGGACCTGACAGCTCCATCCTAGCAGGTAGTGGGTGTGTTTCAGATGACGGATCACCACCTCAAGCTGAACCTCGGCAAGACGGAGCTGCTCTTCCTCCCGGGGAAGGACTGCCCGTTCCATGATCTCGCCATCACGGTTGACAACTCCGTTGTGTCCTCCTCCCAGAGTGCGAAGAGCCTTGGCGTGAAACCTGGACAACACCCTGACGTTCTCCGCTAACATCAAAGCGGTGACCCGATCCTGTAGGTTCATGCTCTACAACCTTCGGAGAGTACGACCCTGCCTTACACGGGAAGCGGCACAGGTCCTAATCCAGGCACTTGTCATCTCCCGTCTGGATTATTGAAACTCGCTGTTGGCTGGGCTCCCTGCCTGTGCCATTAAACCCCTACAACTCATCCAGAATGCCGCAGCCCGTCTGGTGTTCAACCTTCCCAAGTTCTCTCACGTCACCCCGCTCCTCCGCACACTCCACTGGCTTCCAGTTGAAGCTCGCATCTGCTACAACTCATCCAGAATGCCGCAGCCCGTCTGGTGTTCAACCTTCCCAAGTTCTCTCACGTCACCCCGCTCCTCCGCACACTCCACTGGCTTCCAGTTGAAGCTCGCATCTGCTACAAGACCATGGTGCTTGCCTACGGAGCTGTGAGGGGAACGGCACCTCCGTACCTTCAGGCTCTGATCAGTCCCTACACCCAAACGAGGGCATTGCGTTCATCCACCTCTGGCCTGCTGGCTCCCCTTCCTCTGCGGAAGCATAGTTCCCGCTCAGCCCAGTCAAAACTGTTCGCTGCTCTGGCACCCCAATGGTGGAACAAGCTCCCTCACGACGCCAGGACAGCGGAGTTACTCACCACCTTCCGGAGACATTTGAAACCCCACCTCTTTAAGGAATACCTGGGATAGGATAAAGTAATCCTTCTACCCCCCCCTTTACCCCACCCCCCACCCCCCCAAAAAAAAAAAAAAATATTGTAAAGTGGTTATCCCACTGGCTATAAGGTGAATGCACCAATTTGTAAGTCGCTCTGGATAAGAGCGTCTGCTAAATGACGTAAATGTAAATATAATGTAAATGTTTCTATGCACATGGGCCT
>CM062504.1:2380809-2408309 GCA_031479575.1 Coregonus ussuriensis | reverse complement strand
AGAGAGAGAGAGAGAGAGAGAGAGAGAGAGAGAGAGAGAGAGAGAGAGAGAGAGAGAGAGAGAGAGAGAGAGAGAGAGAGAGAGAGAGACAGAGACAGAGACAGAGACAGAGACAGAGACAGAGACAGAGACAGAGACAGAGACAGAGACAGAGACAGAGACAGGACAGAGACAGAGAGAGAGAGAGAGAGAGAGAGAGAGAGAGAGAGAGAGAGAGGGGGAGAGAGAGGGAGAATCCGGGCAAAGCGGTTTGGGACACCATACAGACATACAGTGGGTTTTGGAATCTGGACCCCTGGCTGGCTAGATTGGGAGATAGATGGATCTGTGCCCAGTAAAAAGTGCTGATGTATGGTCTACTCAGCCCAGCCTCCTGCCCTGCCCCTCCTCCCCAGCACCTCTACCCTGCTACCCTGCCCCTCCTCCCCAGCACCTCTACCCTGCTACCCTGCCCCTCCTCCCCAGCACCTCTACCCTGCTACCCTGCCCCTCCTCCCCAGCACCTCTACCCTGCTACCCTGCCCCTCCTCCCCAGCACCTCTACCCTGCTACCCTGCCCCTCGTCCCCAGCACCTCTACCCTGCTACCCTGCCAAGCATCCACAGAGTCCCCAAGCCAGAGATGTCTAAGCATGTCTAGAGTCTGATGTGCATATCACAAATCAAATCACATGTTATAAGAGTGAAATACTTACTTTCCCAACAATGCGGAGGGAAATAAAGTAAAATAATAGAAAGATAATAACACAAGGAATAAATACACAATAAGTAACGATAACTATGCTCAGTGTCCCCTCCTTGAACGCGGCAGCTCTAGCCTTTAGCTCAGTGTCCCGCTCCTTGAACGCGGCTGCTCCAGCCTTTAGCTCAGTGTCCCGCTCCTTGAACGCGGCTGCTCCAGCCTTTAGCTCAGTGCAGATGTTGCCTGTAATCCATGGCTTCTGGTTGGGAAATGTACGTACGGTCGCTGTGTGGACGATGTTGTCGATGCCCTTATTATTGAAGCCGTTGACTGATGTGGTGTACTCCTCAATGTTATCGGCCGAGTCCCGGGAACATATTCCAGTTTGTGCTAGCGAAACGGTCCTGCGCCCGGTTTCCCAAAATGCATCTTAAGGCTAGGGTTAATCTTAGAACCATAGTATCCTTTCTAGCGATGAATTTAGCCTTAAGATGCTTTTGGGATTTCTATAGTTTTTTTCCACCCCTAGTTGCACAGGTGACATGCTGGTAGAAATGAGGTAAAACGGATTTCAGTTTCTCTGCATTAAAATCACCGGCCACTAGGAGCGCCGCCTCTGGATGAGCGTTTTCCTGTTTGCTTATGGCCTTATACAGCTTATTAAGTGCGGTCTTAGTGCCAGCATCGGTTAGTGGTGGTAAATAAACAGCTACGAAAAATACAGATACTTGGTAAATAGTGTGGTCTACAGCTTATCATGAGGCGAGCAAAACTTAGAGACTTCCTTAACATTAGAGATCGCGCACCAGCTGTTTTAAACAGAGAGACACACAGCTCTCCCCATAATCTTACCCGAGGCTGCCGTCCGGTCTTGACCATGCATGGAAAAACCTGCGAGATATATGTTATCCATGTCCTTGTTTAGCTACGACTCTGAGAAACATAGAATATTACAGTTTTTTCAGGTCCCGTTGATAGGATAGTCTGGAACAGAGTTGGTCCAGTTCTCTAGTAGTCAATCTGTCCTAAACAGGGCTGCATGTACAGTGTTAGAGGCACCAAGGAAAGAGAAGGAGTTTGGAATGTACAGTAAATGCACTGGCTCACCTTCACCGAGCTTTAATTCCATGTCATCTGACCATAGCACCGTATGGAGTTTGATGAACAGCAATGGCGCTTGATTGGAACCGGTGCTGTGGTCAGATGACATGAAGATAAATATCTTTGGCCATGCACACATCAAAATCCACAAATAAATGGTTAATGGAGCACAGAATCTCAGTCTCCAGACTTGAACCCCATTGAAAACGTATGGTTTGAATTGAAAAGGGCCGTTCGTAAACGCAGACGAAGGATATCGAGGATCTGGAAAAATTCTGTATGGAGGAATGGTCTAAAGAGTCCTCCGAACGGGTTCTCCAATCTCATAAAACATTTTAGAAAAAAGCTCAGTGTACTTATCCTCGAAAGGGGAGGGGACTGGAATACTGAAGACGGGTGCAAATAATTTTGACCAATATATTTTTTAGATTTTTTTGTATTACTAATAAACAAATATATATATATATATATCTGAGCAATTCTATTACTGTAAAATAATATAATTTCCCAATTTTTTTTTTGCGTTCTATATAATATAGTACTAATATAGCTCAGTATAAGTATTTTTTGCTCATCTTTATCAAGGCCAATCATTCTGGACACCTTAAGTCAGGCTTTCACCTTAAGTCAGGCTTTCACCTTAAGTTAGGCTTTCACCTTAAGTCAGGCTTTCACCTTAAGTCAGGCTTTCACCTTAAGTTAGGCTTTCACCTTAAGTCAGGCTTTCACCTTAAGTCAGGCTTTCACCTTAAGTTAGGCTTTCACCTTAAGTCAGGCTTTCACCTTAAGTCAGGCTTTCTTGGAAAGTGTTTTCATTTGTTTTGAGGAATGTGACTCTGGACCAATAGGACACAGTTCTGTAGCAATGTCCAGTGCACTAGTTGCGTTCACTCATGCACACGCACACACATTCACATGCGTGTGCACGAACACACCGACACACACTGACACCATCACACACACACACAAACACACATACACACACACACACTCACACACACACACACACACACACACACACACACACACACATACACACACAAACACACATATACACACACACACACACACACACACACACACACACACACACACACACACACACACACACACACACACACACACACACACACACACACACACACACACACTGACACACTGCCAAAGAATCAGCCAAGGCCCAGGGTTCTGTGACAAACCACATTAGTCTCCACTAGTCCTTCAGACAATATTTAACCTGAGCAAACAGACGCTGGGTAAACCCAGAGTCTCTGTCCCCAAATGGCACCCTATTCCCTATATAGTGCACTACTTTAGACCAGAGAATGGCACCCTATTCCCTATATAGTGCACTACTTTAGACCATTGCCCTGGTCAAAAAAGTAGTGCACTATATAGGGAATAGGGTGCCATCTGGAAGGCACCCAGAGAGACAGACGGACAGGCTCTATCCAGGGCCATTATAAGGCCCCTCTGTCTAGATATTTGACAGCAGATTAACACAGCAGTAGACAGGGGTATCAACAGCAATGACCTGAACGTATAATACAATAGATGACCAATCAGAGCCATACAGACCTCTTCGTTACTGCTCCATCCTATCAGGGCCTGATACAGTTTACACCAGGGGTCTCCTACCTTTTCTGGCACGAGTGCTACTTTTTTTGTATAGCTTTTTAAAATAGGCCTGTTCTTCTCTTCTTCTCTTCTATACCCTGCAGCTCTGCCCCGGGTCCTCAGTGTAACAATAGGTGTGTTTCCTGTTGATATACCAGGTAGCCTAGTAGTTAGAGCGCTGGGCCAGTAACTAAATGGTCGCTAGTTTGAATCCCGAAGCCGACAAGGTAAAAAATAATATGTCGACGTGCCCTTGAGCGATGCACTTAACCCTAATTGCTCCAGGGGCACTGGACAGTGCTGACCCCACTCTCAGGGGGAGTTGGGATATGCAGGAAACACATTTCCTATTCACACGTGCGTATATAATACACATTTGTGAAATAGGCCAGATGTGAGAACCCATCAAATGATGGTTTTCTGTACCTTCCTGGGCACAGCTGCCAAACAGTCTCTCTCATCACTACCATCCAGACAGTCCTCCTGACCATCACAGCGCCACGTCTCAAAGATACACAGGTTGGTGCCACAGTGGAAGTTACCCGGCTGGCAGTCAAAACAGTTCTTCTCATCTGAACCGTCTGGGCACTGGAATGGATGAGAGATATCTGTATATTTACAACCAAAACATAATAGAAACATTTCCATTGTGGTCCAAACATCTTTCTACTGATTGTCTTCCAAGAATGGAAAAATACCAGAGTTTTTTCATCCTCAGTGTGTAGATTAGATTGATGGAGAATATGTTGATACAGTGTCTTCAGAAAGTATTCATACCCCTTGACTTATTCCACATTATGTTGTGTTACAGCCTGAATTCAAAATGGATTAAATAGATGTTATTTTTCAGTTACGGTTTTGACTTAAATCTACTTGCAAATCTATGACAAGACCTGATAACGGCTGTCTAGCAATGATCAACAACCGATTGGACAGAGAATTTCGAAAGGAATAATGGGCAAATGTTGCACAATCCAGGTGTGGAAAGCTCTTAGAGACTTACCCAGAAAGACTCCCAGCTGTAATCGCTGCCAAAGGTGATTCTAACATGTATTGACTCAGGGGTGTGAATACTTATGTAAATGAGATATTGCTGTTTTTAATTTTCAATACATTTGCAAAGATTTCTAACACGGGTGGGAAAAATATATATATTTAACCCATTTTGAAATCAGGCTGTAACACAACAAAATGTGGAATAAGTCAAGGGGTATGAATACTTTCTGAAGGCAGTACTTTTCGGTTAACATTTAATTGAGAAAGATTTTGGAGAAAGTCTTACTGTCTACCCACAATATGGTTATCATTAGCATCGCTAACTGTCTACATACGGAGTGATTAACAAATGCACCCAACAGACAGACAGGGACCATATTGCTGGACATTAATTAATTGGCAGATATTGTGTTATGTTTGGCTTTTTAAGCCAATAGCGGCTAACAAGGGTTGAGTTAATGTCAATGTGGCTTTGATTGGCTGGTAGCCAGGGATTTATGTTTATGAAAGTTTGCGATGGAACAAATGACAAAGAAAATGTACTTTCAGAATTTCTAGATGAGCTATTCATAGGTGGGCTGCTACTGGTAGATCCCTGTCTATCTACTGGTAGATCCCTGTCTATCTACCGGTAGATCACTGTCTATCTACTGGTAGATCCCTGTCTATCTACCGGTAGATCCCTGTCTATCTACCGGTAGATCCCTGTCTATCTACCGGTAGATCCCTGTCTATCTAATGGTAGATCCCTGTCTATCTACCGGTAGATCCCTGTCTATCTACCGGTAGATCCCTGTCTATCTACCGGTAGATCCCTGTCTATCTACCGGTAGATCCCTGTCTATCTACCGGTAGATCCCTGTCTATCTACCGGTAGATCCCTGTCTATCTAATGGTAGATCCCTGTCTATCTACCGGTAGATCCCTGTCTATCTACCGGTAGATCCCTGTCTATCTACCGGTAGATCCCTGTCTATCTACCGGTAGATCCCTGTCTATCTAATGGTAGATCCCTGTCTATCTACCGGTAGATCCCTGTCTATCTACCGGTAGATCCCTGTCTATCTACCGGTAGATCCCTGTCTATCTACCGGTAGATCCCTGTCTGTCTACCGGTAGATCCCTGTCTATCTAATGGTAGATCCCTGTCTATCTACCGGTAGATCCCTGTCTATCTACCGGTAGATCCCTGTCTATCTAATGGTAGATCCCTGTCTATCTACCGGTAGATCCCTGTCTATCTACCGGTAGATCCCTGTCTATCTAATGGTAGATCCCTGTCTATCTACCGGTAGATCCCTGTCTGTCTACCGGTAGATCCCTGTCTATCTACCGGTAGATCCCTGTCTGTATACCGGTAGATCCCTGTCTATCTAATGGTAGATCCCTGTCTATCTACCGGTAGATCCCTGTCTGTCTACTGGTAGATCCCTGTCTATCTAATGGTAGATCCCTGTCTATCTACCGGTAGATCCCTGTCTATCTACCGGTAGATCCCTGTCTATCTACCGGTAGATCCCTGTCTATCTACATGAAAAATAACCAAACACTTAAAGTGCTTTTACTGCGTTGACGTGTTGCCACGGTAACGCAGAGATCAGTCCCGGGGCAGAACAGATCACAGCTCTTCACGCAGTGTGTGTGTGTGTGTGTGCATGTATGGTGTGTGTGTGTGTGTGTGTGTGCATGTATGGTGTGTGTGTGTGTGTGTGCATGTATGGTGTGTGTGTGTGTGTGTGCAGATCACAGTGTTTCCTGGTGAGTTTACAGCTTTCTCCACCCAGCCCAGCACACTCTGTTCTTTTCTCTGTCTTGTCTTAGCATGCAGTTGGACCTGCGGATCGTTCACATTCTGTTTTCATTCCTCTTTCTCTCTCACACACACACACACACACACACACACACACACACACACACACACACACTCTATCTCTGTGTAGGGTGGTGGGTCGGTTGTGTGGCCAGTCTGTTTCAACCTGCTGAACTCCCACCACCACTGTGACAGTTAGCCATGCTGTGGAAGGGGGCCTCCTAAGGCCATGCTGTGGAAGTGGGCCTCCAAAGGCCATGCTGTGGAAGTGGGCCTCCTAAGGCCATGCTGTGGAAGTGGGCCTCCTAAGGCCATGCTGTGGAAGGGGGCCTCCTAAGGCCATGCTGTGGAAGTGGGCCTCCTAAGGCCATGCTGTGGAAGTGGGCCTCCTAAGGCCATGCTGTGGAAGGGGCCCTCCTAAGGCCATGCTGTGGAAGGGGCCCTCCTAAGGCCATGCTGTGGAAGGGGGCCTCCTAAGGCCATGCTGTGGAAGAGGGCCTCCTAAGGCCATGCTGTGGAAGTGGGCCTCCTAAGGCCATGCTGTGGAAGTGGGCCTCCAAAGGCCATGCTGTGGAAGAGGGCCTCCTAAGGCCATGCTGTGGAAGTGGGCCTCCTAAGGCCATGCTGTGGAAGTGGGCCTCCTAAGGCCATGCTGTGGAAGTGGGCCTCCTAAGGCCATGCTGTGGAAGTGGGCCTCCTAAGGCCATGCTGTGGAAGGGGGCCTCCTAAGGCCATGCTGTGGAAGAGGGCCTCCTAAGGCCATGCTGTGGAAGTGGGCCTCCTAAGGCCATGCTGTGGAAGAGGGCCTCCTAAGGCCATGCTGTGGAAGAGGGCCTCCTAAGGCCATGCTGTGGAAGTGATCCTCCTAAGGCCATGCTGTGGAAGTGGGCCTCCTAAGGCCATGCTGTGGAAGGGGGCCTCCTAAGGCCATGCTGTGGAAGAGGGCCTCCTAAGGCCATGCTGTGGAAGTGGGCCTCCTAAGGCCATGCTGTGGAAGGGGGCCTCCTAAGGCCATGCTGTGGAAGAGGGCCTCCTAAGGCCATGCTGTGGAAGTGGGCCTCCTAAGGCCATGCTGTGGAAGTGGGCCTCCTAAGGCCATGCTGTGGAAGAGGGCCTCCTAAGGCCATGCTGTGGAAGTGGGCCTCCTAAGGCCATGCTGTGGAAGTGGGCCTCCTAAGGCCATGCTGTGGAAGTGGGCCTCCTAAGGCCATGCTGTGGAAGTGGGCCTCCTAAGGCCATGCTGTGGAAGTGGGCCTCCTAAGGCCATGCTGTGGAAGTGGGCCTCCTAAGGCCATGCTGTGGAAGTGGGCCTCCTAAGGCCATGCTGTGGAAGTGGCCCTCCTAAGGCCATGCTGTGGAAGTGGGCCTCCTAAGGCCATGCTGTGGAAGTGGGCCTCCTAAGGCCATGCTGTGGAAGTGGGCCTCCTAAGGCCATGCTGTGGAAGTGGGCCTCCTAAGGCCATGCTGTGGAAGTGGGCCTCCTAAGGCCATGCTGTGGAAGTGGCCCTCCTAAGGCCATGCTGTGGAAGTGGGCCTCCTAAGGCCATGCTGTGGAAGTGGGCCTCCTAAGGCCATGCTGTGGAAGTGGGCCTCCTAAGGCCATGCTGTGGAAGTGGGCCTCCTAAGGCCATGCTGTGGAAGTGGGCCTCCTAAGGCCATGCTGTGGAAGTGGGCCTCCTAAGGCCATGCTGTGGAAGTGGGCCTCCTAAGGCCATGCTGTGGAAGGGGGCCTCCTAAGGCCATGCTGTGGAAGTGGGCCTCCTAAGGCCATGCTGCTCTGGATGGTTCAGTGTTAATAGAACAGTTCCATCTCAAATGGCACCCTATTCCCTTTGTAGTGCACTTCTTTAGACCAGGGTTCATAGGGACTATATAGGAAATAGGGTGCCATTTGGGACGCTGCCACAGACTCCCTGTCTGAGTTCAAAGGGTTGACGGTCACACACCGGGGCATCTACCTCATCTCCCTCCATCCCCCTCCATCCCCCTCCATCTCCCCTCCATCCCCCTCCATCTCCCTCCATCCCCCTCCATCTCCCCTCATCCCCCTCCATCCCCCCTCCATCTCCCTCCATCCCCCTCCATCTCCCCTCCATCTCCCCTCCATCTCCCCTCATCCCCCTCCATCTCCCTCATCCCCCTCCATCTACCTCATCCCCCTCACCCCCCTCCATCCCCCTCCATCTCCCCTCCATCCCCCTCCATCCCCCTCCATCTCCCTCCATCTCCCCTCCATCTCCCCTCCATCTCCCCTCATCCCCCTCCACCCCCCCTCCATCTCCCTCCATCCCCCTCCATCTCCCCTCCATCCCCCTCCATCTACCTCATCCCCCTCATCCCCCTCCATCTCCCTCCATCCCCCTCCATCTCCCTCCATCTCCCTCCATCCCCCTCCATCCCCCTCCATCCCCCTCCATCCCCCTCCATCTCCCTCCGTCCCCCTCCATCCCCCTCCATCTCCCTCCATCTCCCCTCCATCCCCCTCCATCTCCCTCCATCTCCCCTCCATCCCCCTCCATCTCCCTCCATCCCCCTCCATCTCCCTCCATCCCCCTCCATCTCCCTCCAACCCCCTCCATCTCCCTCCATCCCCCTCACCCTTCCACATCCATAGTTATGGATCATTCACCCTTCCACATCCATAGTTATGGAACATTCACCCTTCCACATCCATAGTTATGGATCATTCACCCTTCTACATCCATAGTTATGGATCATAGTTATGGATCATTCACCCTTCTACATCCATAGTTATGGATCATTCACCCTTCCACATCCATAGTTATGGAACATTCACCCTTCCACATCCATAGTTATGGATCATTCACCCTTCTACATCCATAGTTATGGATCATTCACCCTTCCACATCCATAGTTATGGAACATTCACCCTTCCACATCCATAGTTATGGATCATTCACCCTTCTACATCCATAGTTATGGATCATAGTTATGGATCATTCACCCTTCTACATCCATAGTTATGGATCATTCACCCTTCCATATCCATAGTTATGGATCATTCACCCTTCTACATCCATAGTTATGGATCATTCACCCTTCTACATCCATAGTTATGGATCATAGTTATGGATCATTCACCCTTCCACATCCATAGTTATGGATCATTCACCCTTCCATATCCATAGTTATGGATCATTCACCCTTCTACATCCATAGTTATGGATCATAGTTATGGATCATTCACCCTTCTACATCCATAGTTATGGATCATTCACCCTTCCACATCCATAGTTATGGATCATTCACCCTTCTACATCCATAGTTATGGATCATTCACCCTTCTACATCCATAGTTATGGATCATTCACCCTTCCACATCCATAGTTATGGATCATTCACCCTTCTACATCCATAGTTATGGATCATTCACCCTTCTACATCCATAGTTATGGATCATTCACCCTTCCACATCCATAGTTATGGATCATTCACCCTTCCACATCCATAGTTATGGATCATTCACCCTTCCACATCCATAGTTATGGATCATTCACCCTTCCACATCCATAGTTATGGATCATTCACCCTTCCACATCCATAGTTATGGATCATTCACCCTTCCACATCTATAGTTATGGATCATTCACCCTTCCACATCCATAGTTATGGATCATTCACCCTTCCACATCCATAGTTATGGATCATTCACCCTTCTACATCCATAGTTATGGATCATTCACCTTTCCACATCCATAGTTATGGATCATTCACCCTTCCACATCCATAGTTATGAATCATTCACCTTTCCACATCCATAGTTATGGATCATTCACCCTTCTACATCCATAGTTATGGCTCATTCACCTTTCCACATCCATAGTTATGGATCATTCACCCTTCCACATCCATAGTTATGGATCATTGGTGCAAGCAGTAGCCTTCCTAGTGACCTGTACATACCGTGACTGTTATATACTGTTGTTCCTCCAAGTAAACTACAAGTCAACTCATCACTGTGTTAGAATGTTAGATACAACATCTGGGTGTAGAAGGTGGGCTAGAATATCACTGTGCTTATTGTTCAGATTTGACAATCAACCTTCATCAAGATGAAATGTCAAGTGCAGACAAGGCGACGGCGACCAGCCTGAGCAAAGTCAGCAAGGAAGTGATAAACTGTTTCAAACTCAACACACGTTCAGGTCATCACGCAACAAAGAGGACCAGGGCTCTCTTCATATATTTAATTTTAAATGCCTTTATTGTGATGGCTTGTTCAATAGAACACGTTTTTGAAACATTCAACTAAATATATAAAGAGTGGTTCAGTCCTCTTTGTGTTGTGATGACCATTTAACTATTTTCCCAAAGAGCTCATTCTATCTCCACAGACGTTGGAATAATACTGTAAAATTGTGAACATGTTGATAATGCCATTTAAGTGTAAGAGCGTTTTGAAAAGATTGCCTGAAATTTAGGCTGTTTTGGTGGGATGGAGTTTTGGCCTTCCATGGTGACATCATCATGCGGTAAATTAGTTAATAGACCAATAAGAATAAGAGTCCCAAACCTCTCTGCCAATAACAGCTAGTTTTTTCCGTTTCCCCCTCCCCACTCAGACCACTCCCAGACAGTCCTAACAAAATTATTGCTTGAGAAATTGCTCTTTGCTAAGAAGCGATTTTTGTTTATTTTAGACCATTTTAATTGAAAACAGTCACATTGAGGTACTTACTTGACACACTGACACTCTATTCCCCATATGTCTCTGATACTCTATTCCCCATATGTCTCTGACACTCTATTCCCCATATGTCTCTGACACTCTATTCCCCATATGTCTCTGACACTCTATTCCCCAAATGTCTCTGACACTCTATTCCCCATATGTCTCTGACACTCTATTCCCCATATGTCTCTGACACTCTATTCCCCATATGTCTCTGACACTCTATTCCCCATATGTCTCTGACACTCTATTCCCCATATGTCTCTGGCACTCTATTCCCCATATGTCTCTGGCACTCTATTCCCCATATGTCTCTGACACTCTATTCCCCATATGTCTCTGACACTCTATTCCCCATATGTCTCTGACACTCTATTCCCCATATGTCTCTGGCACTCTATTCCCCATATCACTCTGACACTCTATTCCCCATATGTCTCTGGCACTCTATTCCCCATATCACTCTGGCACTCTATTCCCCATATGTCTCTGACACTCTATTCCCCATATGTCTCTGACACTCTATTCCCCATATGTCTCTGACACTCTATTCCCCATATGTCTCTGACACTCTATTCCCCATATGTCTCTGACACTCTTTTCCCCATATGTCTCTGACACTCTATTCCCCATATGTCTCTGACACTCTATTCCCCATATGTCTCTGACACTCTTTTCCCCATATGTCTCTGGCACTCTATTCCCCATATGACTCTGACACTCTATTCCCCATATGTCTCTGACACTCTATTCCCCATATGTCTCTGGCACTCTATTCCCCATATGTCTCTGACACTCTATTCCCCATATCACTCTGACACTCTATTCCCCATATGTCGCTGACACTCTATTCCCCATATGTCTCTGACACTCTATTCCTCAAATGTCTCTGACACTCTATTCCCCATATGTCTCTGACACTCTATTCCCCATATGTCTCTGACACTCTATTCCCCATATGTCTCTGACACTCTATTCCCCATATGTCTCTGACACTCTATTCCCCATATGTCTCTGACACTCTATTCCCCATATGTCTCTGACACTCTATTCCCCATATCACTCTGACACTCTATTCCCCATATGTCTCTGACACTCTATTCCCCATATGTCTCTGACACTCTATTCCCCATATGTCTCTGACACTCTATTCCCCATATGTCTCTGACACTCTAGTCCCCATATGTCTCTGACACTCTATTCCCCATATGTCTCTGACACTCTATTCCCCATATGTCTCTGACACTCTATTCCCCATATGTATCTGACACTCTATTCCCCATATGTCTCTGACACTCTATTCCCCATATCACTCTGACACTCTATTCCCCATATGTCTCTGACACTCTATTCCCCATATCACTATGACACTCTATTCCCCATATGTCTCTGACACTCTATTCCCCATATGTCTCTGACACTCTATTCCCCATATCACTCTGACACTCTATTCCCCATATGTCTCTGACACTCTATTCCCCATATGTCTCTGACAGTCTATTCCCCATATGTCTCTGACACTCTATTCCCCATATGTCTCTGACACTCTATTCCCCATATGTCTCTGACACTCTATTCCCCATATGTCTCTGACACTCTATTCCCCATATGTCTCTGACACTCTAGTCCCCATATGTCTCTGACACTCTATTCCCCATATGTCTCTGACACTCTATTCCCCATATGTCTCTGACACTCTATTCCCCATATGTCTCTGACACTCTATTCCCCATATGTCTCTGACACTCTATTCCCCATATGTATCTGACACTCTATTCCCCCTATGTCTCTGACACTCTATTCCCCATATGTCTCTGACACTCTATTCCCCATATGTCTCTGACACTCTATTCCCCATATGTCTCTGACACTCTATTCCCCATATGTCTCTGACACTCTATTCCCCATATGTCTCTGGTCAAAAGTAGTGCACTATATAGGGAATAGGGTGCCATTTGGGACTGTAATTCTGACACACCTGGTGAGAGATGCAGTAAACTCCCCTAATGGGGTGATGATGTCATAAGAGACACAGAACAGGTGTTTAAAAATAGCAGTTTGATGTTCCACGTGACTGTTGCTCCAGTGAGTTGAATCTAGTGCACTTTGCAGTGTGTGCTGAGACTCAGCTGCCTGTGTCTCTGTGCTGGGATTGGTCAGCTATACCTTACGAGGTGGTCACGTGACATTACCACATTACCCATCATGCCTTACAGATCTTCCTAATGCCCACCTCAGGGTTGTCACTAGTTACCACAGCCACAAAGTCACAAACCCTGCCCATTTCTACAATTTTCTCTTCTTCAATTTGGATTTTAAACCTCTCCCTAACCTCAACCCTAACCACACTGCTAACCTTATGTATAACACAAACCCTAACCACACTGCTAACCTTATGTATAACCCTAACCTTCAATTAACACCAAAAAGCACTTCTTTTTTTTTCATACATTTATATGATATAGCCAATTCTGACTCCGTGGCTGTGGGAACTAGTGGAAACCCCACCTCAGTTATCCCTGCCCCTGTGGATCCAGTAAACTGGCAGTTTCCACTACTACTGTAGACGCAGAACAGACCGCTGAGCCACTGAGAGACTTTGACACTGATTAGCTGTTTTACTATAGACCCCATGGCTCTGAGGCTTTCAGACTCCTCAGCCAGTCTGTCTCCCCTGCATTCAGCCATATCAGAGGTGACCATTCCAAACCTTGACTCAGTATTTCCCAGGCAAGTGGATTCAGTCTGTTTCCGCTGTAGCTGGCTGTCTGTTTCCGCTGTAGCTGGTTGACTGTTTCAACGGCTGGGTGACTGTTTCCGCTGTAGCTGGCTGACTGTTTCCGCTGTAGCTGGGTGACTGTTTCCGCCGTGGCTGGGTGACTGTTTCCACCGTGGCTGGGTGACTGTTTCCGCCGTGGCTGGGTGACTGTTTCCGCTGTAGCTGGCTGACTGTTTCCGCTGTAGCTGGGTGACTGTTTCCACCGTGGCTGGGTGACTGTTTCCGCTGTAGCTGGTTGACTGTTTCCGCTGTAGCTGGTTGACTGTTTCCGCTGTAGCTGGCTGACTGTTTCCGCTGTAGCTGGTTGACTGTTTCAACTGTAGCTTCTGACTGTTTCAACGGCTGGGTGACTGTTTCCACCGTGGCTGGGTGACTGTTTCCGCCGTGGCTGGGTGACTGTTTCCGCCGTGGCTGGGTGACTGTTTCCGCCGTGGCTGGGTGACTGTTTCCGCCGTGGCTGGGTGACTGTTTCCGCCGTGGCTGGGTGACTGTTTCCGCCGTGGCTGGGTGACTGTTTCCGCCGTGGCTGGGTGACTGTTTCCACCGTGGCTGGGTGACTGTTTCCGCCGTGGCTGGGTGACTGTTTCCGCCGTGGCTGGGTGACTGTTTCCGCCGTGGCTGGGTGACTGTTTCCGCCGTGGCTGGGTGACTGTTTCCACCGTGGCTGGGTGACTGTTTCCGCCGTGGCTGGATGACTGTTTCCGCCGTGGCTGGGTGACTGTTTCCGCCGTGGCTGGATGACTGTTTCCACCGTGGCTGGGTGACTGTTTCCGCCGTGGCTGGGTGACTGTTTCCGCCGTGGCTGGATGACTGTTTCCACCGTGGCTGGGTGACTGTTTCCGCCGTGGCTGGGTGACTGTTTCCACCGTGGCTGGGTGACTGTTTCCGCCGTGGCTGGGTGACTGTTTCCGCCGTGGCTGGATGACTGTTTCCACCGTGGCTGGGTGACTGTTTCCGCCGTGGCTGGGTGACTGTTTCCACCGTGGCTGGGTGACTGTTTCCGCCGTGGCTGGATGACTGTTTCCACCGTGGCTGGGTGACTGTTTCCGCCGTGGCTGGGTGACTGTTTCCACCGTGGCTGGGTGACTGTTTCCACCGTGGCTGGGTGACTGTTTCCGCTGTGGCTGGGTGACTGTTTCCACCGTGGCTGGGTGACTGTTTCCACCGTGGCTGGGTCAGTCGTACTGACGCACTGAAGTGGACACGTTGTTTTATTCATGACTGACTCAGACATAATGGAGTCAAAGGTTACCGTGACGACAGTAGGATAACGTTGTAGTGAAATATTGAATTAAGATAAGAGAAGATAAAAGGTTAAAGGTTAACTGAATGTAGACTCAGAATGGCACCCTGTTAAATATATAGTGCACTACTTTTGACCAAGACCCATAAGACTGGTTAAAAGTAGTGCACTATTTAGGACACAGGGTGGCATTTAGGAGGCGTGCATGGTCTAGTTCAGGGTTATCGAAAGGACAAGAAGGTGTTCAGGTTCTCCTTATAACATTTATCTTGCATCTCAGATATCTTATCTTGCATCTCGGGGCGGCAGGTAGCTTAGTGGTTAAGAGCGTTGTGCCAGTAACCGAAAAGTCACTGGTTCTAATCCCCGAGTCGACTAGGTGAAAAATCTGTCGATGTGCTCTTGAGCAAGGCACTTAACCCTGATTGATCCTGTAAGTCGCTCTGGATAAGAGTGTCGACTGAAATGAAAATGTAAAAATATTTGAGCATTGAGGTAGAGAAGCTGAATAAATTGATTGGAATGATTATTACAGTCTCGTGTTTTGCTTTGACAATGTACGCTTGTGATTTAATATCATGATAATGCAAATAAATGTGAATTATTTTGACTCTGAGCGTTGTTCTTTCTGTCCACACTATGATCCATTTAACCTCAGTACCATAAGCTGAAGATGATTACGAATAAGAGGCCTTCATCAACCAAATCCTGTTTTATTAGTGCCCTATCTCTCCCCTAGCGCCCACTAGCTGACACAGCATCTTCCCTGCTGAGACCTCCTCCTCCCTCGGACCACACTACACACTCTCTCTCTCCAGGGTGCCTCTCCCTCCCTCGGACCACACTACACACTCTCTCTCCAGGGTGCCTCTCCCTCCCTCGGACCACACTACACACTCTCTCTCTCTCCAGGGTGACTCTCCCTGCCTCGGACCACACTACACACACACTCTCTCTCCAGGGTGACTCTCCCTGCCTCGGACCACACTACACACTCTCTCTCCAGGGTGCCTCTCCCTGCCTCGGACCACACTACACACTCTCTCTCTCTCCAGGGTGCCTCTCCCTCCCTCGGACCACACTACACACTCTCTCTCCAGGGTGCCTCTCCCTCCCTCGGACCACACTACACACTCTCTCTCTCCAGGGTGACTCTCCCTGCCTTGGACCACACTACACACACTCTCTCTCCAGGGTGACTCTCCCTCCCTCGGACCACACTACACACACTCTCTCTCTCCAGGGTGCCTCTCCCTGCCTTGGACCACACTACACACACTCTCTCTCCAGGGTGCCTCTCCCTGCCTCGGACCACACTACACACACTCTCTCTCTCCAGGGTGCCTCTCCCTGCCTCGGACCACACTACACACACTCTCTCTCCAGGGTGCCTCTCCCTGCCTCGGACCACACTACACACACTCTCTCTCTCCAGGGTGACTCTCCCTCCCTCGGACCACACTACACACTCTCTCTCCAGGGTGACTCTCCCTCCCTCGGACCACACTACACACACTCTCTCTCTCTCCAGGGTGCCTCTCCCTGCCTCGGACCACACTACACACACTCTCTCTCCAGGGTGCCTCTCCCTGCCTCGGACCACACTACACACACTCTCTCTCTCCAGGGTGCCTCTCCCTGCCTTGGACCACACTACACACACTCTCTCTCCAGGGTGCCTCTCCCTGCCTCGGACCACACTACACACACTCTCTCTCTCCAGGGTGCCTCTCCCTGCCTCGGACCACACTACACACTCTCTCTCTCCAGGGTGCCTCTCCCTGCCTCGGACCACACTACACACACTCTCTCTCTCCAGGGTGCCTCTCCCTGCCTCGGACCACACTACACACACTCTCTCTCCAGGGTGCCTCTCCCTGCCTCGGACCACACTACACACACTCTCTCTCCAGGGTGACTCTCCCTCCCTCGGACCACACTACACACTCTCTCTCCAGGGTGACTCTCCCTGCCTCGGACCACACCACACACACTCTCTCTCCAGGGTGACTCTCCCTCCCTCGGACCCCACTACACACACTCTCTCTCTCCACACATTCTAGAATCACTCGTATCAGGATGGAATCCCTTGCAGAATTCCACAGCATCACTAATGGACTTGTCAGACACAGCCATGACTTCTGCCCTCCAAATCTGCATCGAGTTGTACCAGGGTTATAATCCCTTGGCGAAGGGGGAGGGAGGGTGGAGAAATAAGGGGGGAGGGGAGTTGACTGGAACCCTGATAACGCGACGCCAAGGCATGATTTACTTCCTCCTAACCACTCTCACCCTCACCCCTCCTCACCCCTCCTCAGCACTCCTCACCCCTCCCCTCATCCAGCACTGTAAACAGAGAGTCCCAGGCAGGCCATGGACGATAGCAAAGTCAGGACAGCGTCCTGCAGAGGTATGTCTGAGAGGGGTGCCAGGGCATCCAGCCCAGCCTCATCGGACCTCGTTGGGGTCAGAGTCACACACATAGGAACAGACACTGGCAGACAGGGAGAGGGAGAGGAGAGGGAGAGGAGAGGGAGAGGAGAGGGAGAGGGGTGGGTGATGGCCAGACCAAGCCTCCTGAGTCTCGCTGCAACAATTGGTGAAGAGTTCAGACAGACAGACGGAGAGCCGGTTAGCCAGCCAGGCAGCCAGGGAGGGCCAGTCAGGCAGGGAGACAGGGAGGTAGAGAGACAGGGAGGGAGCAGGTCTAGGGCCAGAGAGGGCCACACAGGGCCAGGCAGCACGAGGCCACAACACGCCATGGACCCAGCACGGACCTAGCACGCTTCCAGATTGCTCAACGCACCCACAATGCACAACGCAGCACGGGGCCCCTGCCCTCCTCAGAGAGAGAGAGAGAGGGAGGAGAGGACAGAAGGAAGCCAGGGAGATGGGAGAGAGAGAGAGAGAGAGAGAGAGAGAGAGAGAGAGAGAGAGAGAGAGAGAGAGAGAGAGAGAGAGAGAGAGAGAGAGAGAGAGAGAGAGAGAGAGAGAGAGAGAGAGAGAGAGAGAGAGAGAGAGAGAGAGAGAGAGAGAGAGAGAGAGAGAGAGAGAGAGAGAGAGAGAGAGAGAGAGAGAGAGAGAGAGAGAGAGAGAGAGAGAGAGAGAGAGAGAGAGAGAGAGAGAGAGAGAGAGAGAGAGAGAGAGAGAGAGAGAGATCTGTTGCAATGCCCCTGTTTGGCCTAGACATGATGTTTGAGTTGATGTTTGGTCTTTGGGGTTCTAGTCAACACACGCAGTGTTGAGCAGGATTGATGGAGTGTTGGACAGATACAAGCTCACGCCGCCCAATTTCTAAACTATCTTGCCTTGCAAAAATATTAGAATCACTGGCAAACTCTCAGCTAAGAACTTTATTAACTTCAAATGATATTCTTAATGTATTCCAGTCTGGTTTTAGACCTGGACACAGCACCGTTTCAGCTGCTACGCTTGACTTTAATGATGTGTTAAATAGCTTAGATCACAGGAATCACTGTGCTTATAGACCTATCCAAGGCCTTCGACATTGTCCACCATCCACTACTCATTCAAAGGTGTCTCAAAAATTAGACTCAACCAGGCATCTTGCAAGTGGTTTTGGGAAATACACTACATGTCCAAAAGTATGTTGACAACTGCTCGTCGAACATCTCATTCCAAAATCACGGGCATTAATATGGAGTTGGTCCCCCCTTTGCTGCTATAACAGCCTCCACTCTTCTGGGAAGGCTTTCCACTAGATGTTGGAACATTGCTGCGGGGACTTGCTTCCATTCAGCCACAAGAGCATTAGTGAGGTCGGACACTGATGTTGGGCGATTAAGCCTGGCTTGCAGTCGGAGTTCCAATTCATCCCAAAGGTGTTCGATGGGGATGAGGTCAGGGCTCTGTGTAGGCCAGTCAAGTTCTTCCACACCGATCTCGACAAACCATTTCTGTATGGACCTCGCTTTGTGCACGGGGGCATTGTCATGCTGAAACAGGAAAGGGCTTTAAGATTTACCTTCACTGGAACTAAGGGGCCTAGCCCGAACCATGAAAAACAGCCCCAGACCATTATTCCTCCTCCACCAAACTTTACAGTTGGCACAATGCATTTGGGCAGGTAGCGTTCTGCTGGCATCCGCCAAACCCAGATTTGTCCGTCGGACTGCCAGATGGTGAAGCGTGAGTCATCACTCCAGAGAACGCGTTTTCCACTGTTTCAGAGTCTAATGGAGGCGATCTTTACACCACTCCAACCGATGCTTGGCATTGCGCATGGTGATCTTAGGCTTGTGTGCGGCTGCTCGGCCATGGAAACCCATTTCATGAAGCTCCCGACAAACAGTTCTTGTGCTGATGTTGCTTCCATAGGCAGTTTATATATTGTATCTGTCAGACAGGACACAATGTGTGCTTTCTGATAGTGTCAAGTCAAGTTACCTGGATATTACTAAAGGTGTCCCGCAGGGGTCGATTTTGGGACCTGCCCTCTTGACTATTTATATACGTAATATTGGTCTATCTGCAAAAACCTGTAACATTCATCTGTATGCAGATGACGCTGTTATGAGCTATTTTGTCCCTTCTGCTGACCAGGCAATGTTAGAGCTGCAATCTGATTGGGTTGCTTTGCAGAAAGCCCTGGATGATTTAAAATGGATACTTAAATGGGAAAAACTAAATGTATGTTGTTGTCTAATTCTCATAGAAATATCTCAGATGGTTTACACCTTTATGCATTGGATGGTTCTTTCATCCAGCAGGTTCCCGCCTATAAATATCTGGGCTTTTGGATTGACAAAAAATGTGACTTTAAAAAACATATGGAGGAGCTAGTTAAGGTCTGGACTAGTGGAGAGCAGGTCAGCTGTTTGTTCACCTGCCCGCAATTGCTAATAACCCATCAGCAACTGCCCCACTATATTTTTTACATTTACATTTTAGCAGACGCTCTTATCCAGAGCAATTAGGGTTACGTGCCTTGCTCAAGGGCACATAGACATCATTTTCACCTAGTCGGCTCGGGGATTAGAACCAGCGACCTTTCGGTTACTGGCACAATGCTCTTAACCACTAAGCTACCTGCCGCCCCGTGCCTATAAGTGATAAAGTGAAAATCTAAGGCCTGCACCCGACACTAACTCGCAAACATAGAACATGCGCTGTAGGCGACAGTCAGAGACTGCAGAACGATTTTTTTGACAGGGAGCAGGATTTTTAGTTGTTGCCTGATTTAGATATGTTTCTGCTTCTAATTTCCGACATTTTGGTAGGCTATTTGTTAGTCAACTTGTCTATAATTAGATACATGCAGCTTCTCTTCTGTCATTACATGTAAACCTAAAATACAAAATAACCCTTGCTCAACAGAATAATGTAATAGATCGATAGAATGAATGCTTCAATCTAGTTGACATCGGTGAACCCATACACAAAAAAATGTATGCACGCATGACTGTAAGTCGCTTTGGATAAAAGCGTCTGCTAAATGGCATATTATTATTATTATTATTATTATTATTATTATTATAAGTTTTCTCTTGTCATCTTTCTTTGAGCAAAGACGTTTAGGGACTGGGGAGAAAATACATAAAGAAAAAAAAAACACGGGAAAGATTTTCTGTGCAAAATGTCCAAATGACATCAGTTGTAAGGAAAAAGAAAGCTGTGAAAACGACCCAACGGGTTTCTGATAAGATTTCAGTTCGGCTTCGATGCATATTTGATGTGGTTGAAATACTATCAGCTCTTATGATGCTGATGACGACAGCACCTCGACAGATCGTATCTAACTGAGCATTGCATTCTCTCGAGATGTTATTTCTCCACTCCTGTTCCCAGGTCCACATTTAGCCTACATTTGGTGTATAGTTTTAGTGCAAGAAATGCTTAATTCTGCAGGAGTTATTATTATTTTTATATTTTTATTATAGACCTTTTCGCACCGGACTAGTATTACTAAAGAACGTTGGTTATGTATTTATTACCCCAGAATGTCTGTTATTCCAGAGGCGCAATATTTTTTAAATGATACATTTGGGGATGTTCAATTCATTCGCACAAAACGTACAAACAAAAGCATTCACTGTGAAATTCGATACATGTGGGCCCTTCACATATAAGCTATGCGCAGCACTTCGTTCAATTTATCGAATCAGTTATTGCGTTCTTGCTCAAACCGCACTGGACTAGTATTATCAGAGGACTTTGGAGTTTGCCAAAAAAACAGTAGGTTATTCTGGTTAGTCAATGTCCAGATGTCAGTTTCCATTTAACCCATTCTAAACAGTAGGCTACAGTTCCATTGAGATGCCATAGGCCCGTTTGAAGTCCCGTCTTGTGACTGTCGAATTTGAATAGAGCCTCACAATCATCACTCATCAATCAATCAATCAATCAATTTTATTTTATATAGCCCTTCTTACATCAGCTAATATCTCGAAGTGCTGTACAGAAACCCAGCCTAAAACCCCAAACAGCTAGTAATGCAGGTGTAGAAGCACGGTGGCTAGGAAAAACTCCCTAGAAAGGCATAACGTAGCCGGCACTCCCAAACATCCTCCTTTACCACTTCACCTAATCTTTCCCAAACATGACTTTACCTCCCTTCTCTTTATTTCCAACTCTCCTTTCGCAGCTTTTGTCTTGTTGAATTAAACTTTGACAATGTCCTTTTTGCCTCCGTGTACTGACATTAACTTTTTCTGCCCGTTCCCAAAAGCATTATTTGGCGATTGGCTTTTGTAGGCTATTTGACGCGGGTACAGTTCAGCTCTAAAGTTTAGACTTATGCAGTAATACCAGATAGCCTCGAATAATGAAAGAAAAACCTAAATGTAGTCTATAGATATAAATTGTACAATAATTATACATTTATGGATTTTTTTAAAGGTATTGTTTATCTTTATTCAAACCGCTGCGGTTAATGAGTAAACCCGCGCATCACTAGTCTGGACGTCAAATTCCCCCGACATCACTTCATTTCTCCCTTTTTGCATACAAAGTTCTGCTGCACAAGCTTCCAACATATCTCACTTCTCTGTTAAAAGTCTAAACAAATATGAGGCACCAAAACCGCTCACAGGGTTGGCTTAACTTTTGAGGTTCCTCGTTGTCTTTACCAACCTAGGTAAATCAGCCTTAAAGTTTTTAACGGCCAACCATGTTTGGAATAATTCACAAAGCACATCTTGTAATCTCTGGTGCCAATAAGGGCCGGTTAGAACGCGGATGAGGAATGAACTCCCTGAGGTTTTGCGTGTGTCTTGGGTCGACTTTAATAATGTTGTTTGTGCTGTTGTAACGCAGTGGATCTGTAACCGCTGTACATTGTGGTTTCTTTTAGCTGTTTTATTGAATTGTCATGTTGATTTGGGAAAATGTTTGTTCTCAGGGCACCATGGAGACTGAGACCCTGGTTTCAATTGAGTTCCCCCTGAATAAATAAAAGTTAAATAAAATAAAAACACCCACACGCATACGAACACGTGCACGCGCGCGCGCGCGCACACACACACACACACACACACACACACACACACACACACACACACACACACACACACACACACACACACACACACACACACAACAACCCACAGAAAGCACATCGGGGAAGGGACCTAATCCCAGTCACTGTAATACGTCTGTAATATGGGTGATAACACACTTGTTGGTTGTTTTGAGGGGCCTTTCTTTCCAGGGGAGTTCCAGAGCCAGTGGCGCTTTATTTCAACACAACACAATACATTCACAAAATGTACTTATTCATACTGGTCATCCATGGGAGTCAAACCCACAACACCGGTGTAGAAAGAACCATGCTCTACCAACTGGACCACAGAGGAAAAGTCATCTGATAAGCAGTTAGACTTTTTGGTCTTCTGTTAAAGGTGATAACACTTCTCTGCCCATATCATTGAGTAAGTTTCCTCATTGAGTAACTCCCAGTCCCACACCATCACTGTGGGGTCTTGCCCAATCCCCTGTCTGCGGCCTCCCAGTCACACGACAGACATCAGGGGTCTCTGAGGCACAAGTCTGTGTCAGGTCTGCATCTCTCTCTCTCTGTCTCTGTCTCTCCCTCTCTGTCACTCTGTCTGTCTCTCTCTCTCTCTCTCTCTCTCTCTCTCTCTCTCTCTCTCTCTCTCTCTCTCTCCTCCTCATCTCCCTCCTTCTCACTCTCCCCTCTCTCTTTCTATCTCTCTCTCTCTGTCTCTCTCTCTCGCTCTCTCTCTCCTCCTCTCCCTCTCGCTCTCTCTCTCTCTCTCTCTCTCTCTCTCTCTCTCTCTCTCTCTCTCTCTCTCTCTCTCCCTCCTTCTCACTCTCCCCTCTCTCTTTCTATCTCTCTCTCTCTCCTCCTCCCTCTCTCTCTCTCTCTCTCTCTCTCTCTCTCTCTCTCTCTCTCTCTCTCTCTCTCTCTCTCTCTCTCTCTCTCTCTCTCTCTCTCTCTGTCTCTCTCTCTCTCTCTCTCTCTCTCTCTCTCTCTCTCTCTCTCTCTCTCTCTCTCTCTCTCTCTCTCTCTCTCTCTCTCTCTCTCTCTCTCTCTCTCTCTCTCTCCTCTCACCACCTCCACAGATCTACTTCACTGCCTCTCCATTCATGCCAGTGTGGAGTGAAGAAGGTCCACTGCAGACCAGGGGCGACCATCCTGGCCAACTCCAGTCCTGAGGAGCAGGTCTTAGTGTGTGGTAGTACCTTTAGTAATGATGTAGGATTTCTGTCAGTCTAGTGCTGCTGAACTGTATGAAGGCCTGCTGACGTTCCATCTGCTCACTACAAGTAAACAATGAACAGAAAGATCAGTGGGTCTGTGGGACCCTGTTCAACAGATAGATCAGTGGGTCTGTGGGACCCTGTTGAACAGATAGATCAGTGGGTCTGTGGGACCCTGTTGAACAGATAGATCAGTGGGTCTGTGGGACCCTGTTCAACAGATAGATCAGTGGGTCTGTGGGACCCTGTTGAACAGATAGATCAGTGGGTCTGTGGGACCCTGTTGAACAGATAGATCAGTGGGTCTGTGGGACCCTGTTCAACAGATAGATCAGTGGGTCTGTGGGACCCTGTTCAACAGATAGATCAGTGGGTCTGTGGGACCCTGTGGAACAGATAGATCAGTGGGTCTGTGGGACCCTGTTGAACAGATAGATCAGTGGGTCTGTGGGACCATGTTGAACAGATAGATCAGTGGGTCTGTGGGACCCTGTTGAACAGATAGATCAGTGGGTCTGTGGGACCCTGTTGAACAGATAGATCAGTGGGTCTGTGGGACCCTGTTCAACAGATAGATCAGTGGGTCTGTGGGACCCTGTTCAACAGATAGATCAGTGGGTCTGTGGGACCCTGTTGAACAGATAGATCAGTGGGTCTGTGGGACCCTGTTCAACAGAAAGATCAGTGGGTCTGTTTAACACTTTTTTTGGTTACTACTTGATTCCATATGTGTTATTTCATAGTTTTGATGTCTTCACTATTATTCTACAATGAAAAAAATAGTAAAACACTGGAATGAGTAGGTGTGTCCAAATTTTTGACTGGTACCGTATAAAAAATGTATTTGATCCAAAAAAATTATTTGGCCTTACTGCTATTAGCCCATTCAAATGCAGGAAGTGTGATGAGATGATGTCGAAGGAGTCAGGCGCAGGAGGGTAAATTAAATTAAATTAAATTGGGTAAATCACAGAATAACAGGATTTAATCCGCAAAATACAGAGTTACGCAGAAATGCGTCAAACACTCTAGTGCGCAAAACAGGAGCACTGGAAAATACAAGTCATACGGGGAAAATATCCCGGTGATACAAAATACACGAAGCTCCACTGAGCTTAGCTATCCTCCACAATAAACAATCAAAGACAAGGGGGCAGAGGGAACACTTATACAGGTACTGATGAGGGGATATGAACCAGGTGTAAACAAGACAAAACAAATTAAATGATGAGATGAGGAGCGGCAGTGGCTAGAAGGCCGGTGACGACGAACGCCGAAGCCTGCCTCGAACCAGGAGAGGAGGCAGCTTCGGAGGAAGTCGTGACAGGAAGTTTGTTCTGAAGTGTCTGTCCTATATCTGAGAGATATAAGAAAGATCAGGAAACATATATTTATTTTCTACATGGATTTTTTTCTACATGTCTTTTTTTAAACATGTATTTAACCCCTTATTTTTGGCACTAAAGAGTCTCCATATATATTTCCATTACATTTTTCAACTGGTCCCGGGGGACCTTCAGACCAGTGTTGCGAGGCCTGTGGACGTCCTGGAGCAAAACAACCGACATGTACAGTACGTGTTCGTGAGAGTCTCACCTTTCCACAGAGGGGTCATATCAGTGTGTAGCCCAAACCGTTCGGACGCTACAGACAGAAGTTGGTATAACAGTTAGTATAATAGTTTGTAGGCCAAACCGCTACAGACGATTTTGTGAGAAGACTGATTTTCGGGATGTCTCATGGTCTGACAAACACCGCTCTAGCTCTGTCACCTTTCACCTCAGATGCGGAGGTGCGACATCAGGTGAATGCGGTGGATTGAGACTCATCCAATGCAACTGTATCTCCAGCTTAGGGGGATTTTTATATTATGCTTATTAGATTTCCGCGGGGGAGCGGACATCGACCTTAGAAGGAGTCTGTGTTTTCCTATATTACTGGACATGCGGCGGTGAATACAGTGAACCACTTTAGGTGTAGTTAGAAACCCCATCAGGACTATGGATGTTGGCTGGGCCTGTTGCATTTAGAACAGAGCTCTGGGCTTACCAAATGATAAATCACTCACTTAGACTGATTTCCTCTCGGTACAGTTTTGCAAAACTGAGATTCCAGTGGGGGAATGAACAGAACAGCACAGGAGGAACAGAAGGAGAGAGAGAGCCAGGAGGAGAGAGAGAAAGCCAGGAGGAAAGAGAGAGGAACGGGAGGAGAGAGAGAGGAACGGGAGGAGAGAGAGAGCCAGGAGGAGAGAGAGAGAGGGACGGGAGAAGAGAGAGAGAGAGAGAGAGAGAGAGAGAGAGAGAGAGAGAGAGAGAGAGAGAGAGAGAGAGAGAGAGAGAGAGAGAGAGAGAGAGAGAGAGAGAGAGAGAGAGAGAGAGAGAGACAGAGAGAGAGAGAGAGAGAGAGAGAGAGAGAGGAGGGGGTAGTGTCCCGTAGCTCTGCAGAGAGAGGGAGCGAGGCAGAGCCTGGGGTAAAGGGGTAATTTGTTGGACACCTGAACCGCCCTCCTTTGATGACACAGTCCAGTGCTCCTCTTCCCAACACGTGTGCGTCTCTAATTTCTGGTCTCTGCACCACGCCAGAAGGAACACTTTGATTCCACTGCCATCATTGGACACATGTTTCTGGGCTGAGACTGGGCCAGAGGCGTTTCCCCCAACTAAATATCAATAGCTAACGGATACATGCTGTGGACTGTCAGAATATCGTCTATTTGGTTAGAATGTGACCAGAGAACAGACAGGGAGGGAGACCAGAGAACTGACAGGAGGGAGACCAGAGAACTGACAGGGAGGGAGACCAGAGAACTGACAGGAGGGAGACTAGATAACTGACAGGAGGGAGACCAGAGAACTGACAGGAGGGAGACTAGAGAACTGACAGGAGGGAGACTAGATAACTGACAGGAGGGAGACTAGATAACAGACAGGGAGGGAGACTAGATAACTAGTAGGGAGGGAGACCAGAGAACTGACAGGAGGGAGACCAGAGAACTGACAGGAGGGAGACTAGATAACTATCAGGAGGGAGACTAGATAACTGACAGGGAGGGAGACTAGAGAACTGACAGGGAGGGAGACCAGAGAACTGACAGGGAGGGAGACTAGATAACTGACAGGGAGGGAGACCAGAGAACTGACAGGAGGGAGACTAGATAACTGAGACTAGATAACTGACAGGAGGGAGACTAGATAACTGACAGGAGGGAGACCAGATAACTGAGACTAGATAACTGACAGGAGGGAGACTAGATAACTGACAGGGAGGGAGACTAGATAACTGACAGGAGGGAGACTAGATAACTGACAGGGAGGGAGACCAGAGAACTGACAGGGAGGGAGACCAGAGAACTGACAGGAGGGAGACTAGAGAACTGACAGGAGGGAGACTAGATAACTATCAGGAGGGAGACTAGATAACTAGTAGGGAGGGAGACTAGATAACTGAGACCAGAGAACTGAGACCAGAGAACTGAGACCAGAGAACTGAGACCAGAGAACTGAGACCAGAGAACTGAGACCAGAGAACTGAGACCAGAGAACTGAGACCATAGAACTGAGGGAACACTTCAGACAGTATCTAAACAGAAGAACATCCTTTAGCTGCAGTGGAGAACATTGACCAGAGTGAAGAGGAAAAACGTGGGAGCGAGGGAAAGAGAGAGTGAAAGGGAGAGACAGATGAAAACATTTAAGACCGTTTCCAGCAGGAAGACAGAGAAAATGTTATTAGATGAGGCTTGCCGCTGTAAATTGAACACAGCGGCCGGGCAGAGGGCCAAGAACGTGTGGTCTCAGCCGTGAAGACAGTGTCAGAGAGATACACAGAGCCAAGGCCCTCTGCAATGGGACACAGACCATCTGACTCTGCAAAACACAGACACACACACACACAC